>JAJOZX010006951.1:0-240479 GCA_023014485.1 Bathynomus jamesi | reverse complement strand
TATGACACCCCCTAAAATTGTTCCATTTGGGTGTAAAACATACGGAAGAGAAATTTGGTCCTGATTGGTCATCATTTAAAGGTCGCCCTCGTCACTGAAAACAAGACCCATTTGTTGACGTCATCAAGCTGTTCAGTGTTCACAGCTTGGGCCGAACCAGATAATAAAAAACAAGGCAATTTGGTGAAATAACGAAAGTAAGACACTTAAAAACGCAAAGAATACAAACAGTTATTATATAATCAAAATAGAAGACATAATTTGGCGAATAATGGTACAAAATGGAGAAGCAACAAACAAAACTTTGAGAAATAAAATACATATACAGTAGCAGAATAATTGGTGCTCATACGCTGATCAGTGATTAGTTCTTTCGCGTCTCACTAATTCTGATTTGTTCGGAGCTGGGTGTTGCTTTCTGTGGTCAGTGACAACTTGAACGAGGAACTGGAGCTGTTCTTCTTTCACTGTCAACTTTCCGTTCAGCTCCTTCACCAGCCACGGCCCGTTCTGCTCTGTCGTTCACCACTGCAAGTTTGGAGACCACATCCCGAGCTTGCACGTATTCAGAGTTTGACGTCCATGAACTGGGATGGTGGAGCAGAAAGCAATCTGGCAACTGAAGTTTTGAGAAGAATCCTCGGGTGTTCTTTGTGATCAGTTGCTCCAGTCCTTTGCTGTCACTGAGGAACATAGTATCAAGAACCAAAGGTCGTTTTGGCGGCATGGAGGGGCTTCTTGATCTAACGCTGCAACCATGCTGCACTTCACTTCCATCGATATCCTCTCATCAAAGAACGCCAGACCCACTGCTCCTCCGAATGGTACCACAGGTGCGCAGACAGCTTCTTGGTGGTACCATCAGAGATCTTCTTGTGCGGGTATCGAAGGAGCGTCCTCATCAATTCCCAATCATTCAGCGGAGCTTCGATGGACAGATGAGCTGTTGCCCACGCTTTCATGTAAACTAGAACAGAAAAGAGGCAGATATCTCGAATTCCGTGTTCCTCAGTGTTTCGTCAGTTTAAACTGTCTTCGGAAAGCAGATCTTGATGGCATAGAGCCCCTTAGCCATCCATCTCGCCCGGTGCATAGCACCAGGGGCGCGGAAGTTTAGTCCCTGTATGGAACTCCTCCAAGAAAGATGACGGAAAGATCGAGGAATTCCTGATAGTCATCACGAACTTGAGTGCTTGTGATTTTGCAAACTCAATGAGCTCCGTTCTATGCTTAAAAAATAGCTGCTTTGGTGAACGCATCTGTGTCCGCAGTTTGGAACTGTTGCTGGTCAATGCGGGTCCAATAATCATGGAAGCGCTTGAAATGCAGAATTTCTGGACCGGTAGATACTGAATCTAGCGATGCTGCGAATGCCGCCTGTAGCACCAAACTCCAGTACATGGTGTCTGCACGCGCCAGTGTAACAGGTCACGTCCAACTTTTTCTTCCAGAAGAACACAAGTTCCTCCACGGTGGCCTGTGTTTGTCGCGGTTGTGTCGAAACACATAGATTTGACATGATCGGTCACTCCCCATTCATTCAGGCAATCTATGATGGCATTTGTTTGTGCCAGCGCGGTTCCTGACAGAAGTTTTGGCACCCCGAGAGCTGCTCTGTCCCGGAGCCAGATACAAGAATAGGTAAGCGGTCAACATATTCTCGTGACGTCAGATCTTGCATGAGTTTTCCGTCCCAGTGAACAGTCAACGGACTATTGCCTTGGAACTCGCTCTTCAGTTGCCGAGCCTTAAGGGTACGGAATTTTTCACGCTGACGATGAATGGATCCACGATTGATGTTGTAGTCGCTAGCATCATGCCTAAGCTGGAAGCTGCCTCAAACAGCAGATATGTGGCCTTTCTTGACGAGAGTGCGTGCGATCAAGCGCTGCCGCCAATTCCGATGTCATGATGTTCTTCGTTGCTCTTTGTTTAGACGCTAACGAACCACCACATGCTCCTTTTTCTTCGCTATCATCTGAGCTGGAGGATGAGGACTCAAAACCGCTTCGTTGGATACTGCCTCCATTTCAGCTGCTGATCGCTTTCTTCGTTCTCCTCTTCCTCCCGACGTCGAGTACAATCTTTGACTTGGCGCTGATGGGTCATGTCCAAACCTGCCATTGAACCTGGACGTCCTTTCTGGCGCTGCTGCTGAAGGAACTCCCAATCCTCTGGGTACTTGACCAATTTCTCACAATCAGCGTGGGCGATGTCAAAGAGACGATCGAGGCGTTTCAATGAATTCTTTTTCTTTCGTCTTGTGTGAATCGCTCGTCCTTGAGGCGTGTTTTTTGAGTCCTTTCCACTCCTCGAAGACTTTCCAGTTTGCTGACGCAGTGTGTCTCGAGTCTGGTTGGAATGTGAGCTTTCTCCCAGAAGGACATCACTGCTCGAAGTGACTTCCTCAACGCGTCACGTATTGTCATTTTCTTTTCATGGTGAAGGTAAAGGAAGTAACCGAATGCTTGCCTGTAGGAAGGAAGCTTGCATCCTTCACCTCATCAACCGCTGCCCTAATAGGTATATACACTTCCGGGTTTCCATCACAGAAATCACGTAGCTGAAATGAGAAACGGTGAATCGTTAAGTATTGTTCACTTTATATCTCAGATAGTCAGACACACACAGATACACACACACACATATATAGAGATATATAGATATCTAATGAACGATTATGGAGACGCCGCGCAAGCATTAAACTTTGGAAGCGGGGGCGACCTTTTATAGTTATTCAAATAAAAAGATTTTCAGTCACCATGTTTTTTTACCAATGGAATAGATTCGCGGGGTGTCAGCATGAAAATTTCAAACTTTGCATTTAAGTCACCCTAATATATATATATATATATATATATATATATATATATATATATAATATATATATATATATATATATATATATATATATATATATATATATATATATTTGTATATATACAAATATATATATATATATATAAATATATATATATACATATAATATATATAATGTTGAAACTATTATATAACAGGAAATTTCTGACATGGGGAAACAATTGTATACCATGGGTATTTCAGCTGACCTCTGTACACCTTTCTGGTCAAATCTCACTCAATATCTGCCCCTTATTCTCTTTGCGCTGTTTTACTGCTACCTTATTTTGTCTCAAATCTCGCATCTTCGCTAGTTTACAGGTTTCTCTCACTAACATATATATATATATATATATATATAATATATATATATATATATATATATAATACACACAGGGTGTCCGAGAATTATCTGTACAATTTTTGGCTGTTATTAAAAGTCAACCATGAAGTGTAGAAATTCCATTTGTGTTCCATTTTACAGAGAATCTCATTAAGTTTTTTCTTATACCAAGTTTTGACAAGTTTTTTAGAAATTCCAGTGTGTCCGAAAATTATCTGTACAATTTCATCTTATCAGGAATTTTATTAAAACACACGTAAAATTCTTAAACAAGATTATTTAGAATCTGTATTTTCAAATGTTTCTTTTATTAAAGTAACGTTGTTACAAACATTCGATATGTGCACCATCAGTGATTGGCAAAACATCCAATCGATAATCCAAATGTTGCCATGTACGCTGCAGCATATCCACATCAATTCGCTCAATAGCAGCTGTGATTCTTGCTTTTAAATCATGAATGTCTGTCACCCGCGTACAAAAAAGAAAAAACTTGTCAAAACTTATCAGAAAAAACTTAATGAGTTTCTCTGTAAAATGGGACAACACTGGAATTTCTACACTTCATGTGATTGACTTTTAATAACAGCCAAAAATTGTACAGATAATTCTCGGACAACCTGTATATATATATATATATATATATATATATATATATATATATATATATATATAAAATCCCGAGCTTCAGCAACCCGTAGATCCAAGGTAGGGATACTCGTACGGAAAAACTCCATCTAAAAATCGTGTAAACACTCCCCCACGGAAAAAAGTTCATCTAATTTCAGCGCCATTAAAACAATACTCGAACAAACCCAGTTGTTCATCCTTCCACACAAAAAAATTGTATTTGAGAGTAATATTAGCTAACATTTTGTAATTAATTTATTTCTCAATCTTCTCCTAATTTGTATTTCAACTTTGTCTTATTCTCTCTACATCCATTGTTTGCACAGGTGCGTGCTGAATTGCCCGGAGGGAAAGAAATATATATATATAAAAGCAAAAAGCAAATTTAAGAGGAGTTACTTCCTAACGGCGATCATATTTTACGCTCAAACTTTACCGTATTAAAAAAAATGCATGTCAGAATCTCTTTACACAACTAAAATAATTCATTTACGTTATTATTTTATTACTTAATTCCTATTTTACACCCCTCCGTCAATCTGATTTCCATCTTCTACAAGAAATCGATTTCAATATGACACCTTTATCATCATATATACATCTTTTCTAATCTGTACGTGGGTCAAGGGTTCTTCCAGCAAATATTTTTGGCTTAAACCTTACAAAGCACGATATTGCGTTATTCGAAAAAATATTTGATATTTTAATCTGAAACAAAGATAGATTGCGTTTCCAGGTGTCCAGTCACTATTGTCTTTATTCCCCAAGGAAACATGCTATGGTGAGAACAGGCAGTATTTTAAAATGCAATTAAATCTATCCAATCAATCCATCTATCCAATCAATCAATCCATCTATCTATCCAATCAATCAATCAATCCATCTATCTATCCAATCAATCAATCAATCCATCTATCTATCCAATCAATCAATCAATCCATCTATCTATCTAATCAATCAATCAATCAATCCATCTATCTATCCAATCAATCAATCCATCCATCTATCCAATCAATCAATCCATCTATCTATCTATCCAATCAATCAATCCATCTATCTATCTATCCAATCAATCAATTCATCTATCTATCTATCCAATCAATCTATCCATCTATCTATCTATCCAATCAATCTATCCATCTATCCAATCAATCTATCCATCTATCCAATCAATCTATCCATCTATCCAATCAATCTATCCATCTATCCAATCAATCTATCCAATCTATCCCATCCATCCAATCTATCCCATCCAATCTATCCCATCCATCCAATCTATCCCATCCGTCCAATCTATCCCATCCAATCCATCCAATCTATCCCATCCAATCCATCCATCTATCCAATCTATCCCATCCAATCCATCCATCTATCCAATCTATCCCATCCATCCAATCTATCCAATCCATCCAATCTATCCAATCCATCCCATCCAATCCATCCATCTATCCAATCTATCCCATCCATCCAATCTATCCAATCTATCCCATCCATCCAATCCATCCAATCTATCCATCCATCCAATCTATCCCATCTATCCCATCCAATCTATCCAATCTATCCCATCCAATCTATCCAATCCAATCTATCCAATCTATCCCATCCAATCTATCCAATCTATCCCATCCAATCTATCCAATCTATCCCATCCATCCAATCTATCCCATCCAATCTATCCCATCCAATCTATCCCATCCAATCTATCCCATCCAATCTATCCAATCCAATCTATCCAATCCATCCATCCATACTCATAATCATATATATTTTTTATTTACACGTTTGTGTTTTTGTTTCAGTGTTCCTGTGTGATACTTGAGTTTTGCTGGTACAATGAGCACGCAAAGAACACGGGGATCTGCCAGCCACATTGTCTTTGGTTCTCCACAACCAGAGCTTCCTCTGTCTGAACTTCCAACCCGTATACAAGTTGCAAGGCATTTCCTCTTCTTGAAGGAGAACAAGTACACCAGCAACAGGGAGATTCTTCCGGAGGTATGCCAAACACTCATTAACCTTTGGAAACGTGCTAACATTCCATCACAGCCAATCAAGAATGTGAAGACCAAGCTGCTCTGATTGATGGAAAAAGGCTCACAAGCATCGAAGCAAGGCAACAAGCAGGCCACAAAAACCAAGAAGTTCGAGGAAAGCCTGAATCAATTGTTTGACATAGCTGTCTGCCAATGCGATGATCTGTCTGCATGCCACTGTGAAAAAGAAATGAAAGTTCCACGACGAGAGCATGCCTTTCTGATCGACCAGAGAACTACGCGGATCATGCAGATCAGTCGGGTGGATACGAATGTGACTCAGATGGAGAGAAGGAAGTCAAGAGAGGATCGGATGCAAGAAAGACAAGAATAGAAGAAAAACGGAACGGCAAAAGGTAGCATCCTCTGCAGATGTGGTCGAATCAGCTCAAGCAGAAGCAGACTCTAGTGGTGAAAGTGTTTGTGATGAGTGGATGGGTGATAGTGCCCAGGAGGACAGGAACATCACACCGATTCCCACTGTTGCTTTGGAAGCTGACCGGTATGGTGTATCGAACAGGGCTGCTGCAGCTCTCAGCACTGCAACATTGGCTGACTATGGCATCATTAGTTCTGATGATCAGATAAACGTATTTGACCACCACAAAGTATGGAGAGCACGGCAGAAGGAACGGAGGGATCTGAAGGAAGCAGTAACTTACCACGATGTGGAAGTCACTGCTTTATTTTTTGATGGGCGGAAAGACATGACACTTTTCAAAGAGAAAAAGGGGAACAAATGGTACAGCACAAACAAAGTTGAGGACCACTATGTGCTGGTCGGAGAGCCTGGAACCTTCTATCTAAGCCATCTGACACTGGAAAGAGGAACTAGCACTGTCATTGCGGATGGACTTCAAAATGCGATCGAAGAAATGGGTATTGCAGACAAGATAATTGCAGTGGGAGCCGACAGCACAGCCACAAACACAGGGCACAGAAGTGGAGAAATACACCTGCTAGAGTGCCGCCTGGGTCGCCCTTTGCACTGGTTCATCTGTAGTCTGCATTTAAATGAACTCCCACTGCGCCACTTGTGCAAGGAACTCATCGGCCCAACAGAATCTGCAACTCAATGGGAAGGACCAATTGGCGAAGCTTTGGCCACATGTGAAAGTTTACATTGAATTCCTCTAGAGGAAAGTGGCATTGCTGATGGCCACTCTCTCCCGGATGTTGACCTTACTGAATTGAGTCGTGACCAAGCCTACCTCTACAGAATGATGAAAGCGATAAGGACTGGTGTCATTAATGAAGATCTTTTACGAGAGAAGCCTGGACCAATCTCCCATGCAAGATGGGTTACAACTGCTAGCAGAATTTGTCGGCTATATGTAGCGATGGCGCAGCCAAGTGATGAACTGTATTCAATCACACAGTTTGTCGTGTGCCACTATGGACCCATGTGGTTTAGCATCAAGTGCCATCCAAGGTGCACAGATGGCCCAAAACATTTCATGGAGCAAATCAAGCTGCTACGATTACTGCCACCAGCTAGTAAGACTGTCACATGGCCTGTGATCCAAAGAAATGCATACTGGGCTCACCCTGAAAATGTTCTACTGGCGATGCTTGCAGATGCAGATCAAGCAAACCGGAAATTGGCCATCGATGTAATCAAGACCATTCGACGAGCTCCCAAACCTGCTCAACAGCAAGTCAGAGAATTTCGGCCACAAAAGATCAAACAAAGTGCTCAGAATTTGAAAGATTTACTTCCACCAGTGGAGGAGTGCACAATGGAACCACCACTCACGAAGCAGTTCTCTGTCAAAGAACTCGATAAGATCACTGAAGAGCCCCTTATTGTCCGGATATCATGTCACTCCCAAGGTGTAGAACGCTGTGTTAGGATGGTAACTGAAGCGTCTGGGGCAGTATATGGAAAGGATTCAAGAGCAGTACTTAAATCCCGTTACTTTATGCCGTCATTCAAAACTAAACAGTATTATTTAGTAAATGATACATTAAAATCTTATCTTCTCTACCTACCTACAGTGTATATGTTTATTCCAAAAATAAATTTTTCTATTTTTCCTGAAAAGCAGTACATTGTAAGGGGGTCAAATTATAGCTCAAACCCTAGGAAAGCAAGTGTCCAAAAGTTATGGGGAACTAGCAATTTTCACGATTTTCACATGCGAAAAAGGTGTTCCACTTCTCATAAAAGAAAATTTTGTTTTCATTTTTGAATTTAGGGAGGTCAATTGTACAAAACCTGAAATGTGCCTCTTGATTCCTTACACTTTGACCAACGACGCGACACGCTAGCCAACAGCCATCTTAAATAGGCTGAACATAGCATTTTTTGCTTTACGGGCGCTGGTTTGAGTGCGTAGGAGATTTTTGGGCGAGTTTGAGCGACAGTCTGGAGATAAAGTAACCGTCTGCTCTTGTCGTGAAGGTGGGCGTGATCGTGTACAATGGCCAATATCGCTACAGACTTGCCTCGCGTATAATAAATATATAAATATATATATATATTATTTATATATATATATATATATATATATATTTATTTATATGTAATATATATATGTGTGTGTATTTTTCCTGCACTAATATTTTGTTAATACTATGTTTCGTATTGAAGTAGCGGTGTTTTATCTAATTCAGGTTGGATGCATTTCTTTTAAAATAAGTAGTTGTCTTTAAGGAGAAAATTCACATGCTTCGGTAACAAATTAAATAAATGGTGGTATTTAGCAGCCAAATGGCTGAATAATAGCAATATTTATTTAATTATTCCTTATATTCAACCAGTTGGTTTAGAAGGCTGAGTTCCAGATAGCAATATTTATTTAATTATTCTTTATATCTGGAACTCAGCCTTCTAAACCAACTGGCTGAATATAAGGAATAATTAAATACATGGCGCTATCTGGCAACTCAGCGAACTGGCTGATTAGGGGCCTATAAGAGAGCGGCGGGCGGGTGAAGGAGTCATACGAGCTTGGCTTCCAGCCAAGCTAGCTAGCTAGCTAGCTAGCTCTCTCTCTCTCTCTCTCTCTCTCGATAAGAGTAGGGCGATTGATATACTTTATCTCGATTTTCAGAGCCTTTGACAAGGTACCTCACCGCCGGCTAATGGCGAAAGTGCACGCGCTGGGTATCGGTGGGGAAGTAGGTAGGTGGATTGAAAACCGGCTGAAGAATAGGCGGCAGAGGGTTGTAATTAAAGGGGCCAGTTTGGGTTGGGCCTCGGTCACTAGTGGGGTTCCTCAGGGTTCCGTTTTGGGGCCACTGTTGTTTAACATTTATATAAATGATATAGATGGTGGCATCGTCAGTCGGATCGCCAAATTCGCTGATGCCACCAAGCTTGGGGCCAATGTTGGGACGCCCGAAGCGATCGAGGAACTGCGTGCGGACCTAGGTAGGATAGGAGAGTGGTCCGAAAAATGGCAAATGCCGTTTAACTTGGGTAAATGCAAAGTGATGCACATTGGCTACGCCAATCCCAAGTCGGACTACTCGATGTTGGGGAGTCATATCGAGGTGACTGATTTAGAAAAAGACTTGTGTGCGCTAATTAGCAGCGACCTTAAGTTTACGAAACAGTGCGTAGAGGTGGAAAAGAAAGCCCAGAAACTATTGGGTTATATCAGAAGGCAATTTCACTTTCGGAACAAGGAGATTGTTCTCTCTCTGTACAATTCCCTGGTTCGGCCGCACCTGGAATATGCTGTTCAGTTTTGGTCGGCCACCCTCAGGAAAGATATTGAGAGGCTGGAGCGAGTGCAGGCGAGGGCCACAAAGTTAATCCCTTCCGTTAGGCATATGGGCTACAATCGACGGTTACGCGCCCTGAACTTGTTTTCGCTGGAAACTTGGAGGCTGCGCGGTCAACTGATCGAGGTTTTCAAGCTCTTACGCGGGTTCAACGATGTCGATTTTCGAAGTATGTTTAGTTTAAATGATAACCCAACTCGCAACAATGGTTGGAAGTTGGATTTGAAACGGTTTAGGACTAGCGTGTGTGGGAATTACTTTACGTTTGAGATCTGTGACACGTGGAACAGGTTACCTTCAGAAGTTGTGAACAGTTCCTCTGTGGATCAGTTCAAGAAAAGGTTAGACCAAATCTTGCACACTGAGTGTGTAGAAAATTTTCCCTGGCACCCGTTGCCATTGGTACCTCCTCGGTAGCTTCTGAAACCTCCACACCTGATGTATCTTCAATATGCTGTAGCCATGGCGAACAGCTAAATTCAGCTCTGGACTTGTATATACACCTCTAATCTTACGCTGGTGGGTTGTATGGTCACAGTCGTCATTGTTCTCTTCTGCGCACTTCACACACAAGGGAAACATGAGCTTGTGATCGATAACGACGGGTAAGATCGACATCTATAAATCGCGATGGGGGAGCACGTCTACGAAAGAAAGGTCGAAATAGTACCCGTTCAAATTTGTTGAGAACACCTCGATGGTGGGTAGGTCAGGTCCCATCAGTTTCTCAGGTGCACATACGGGGTACGGATTGTTCTTCATCACGTAGGGATATAAAGAACAGAAGTCATAGTATCGTAGTAATGGAGTTCCACACCCTCCGTAGGCAGAAAGTATAGCTTCAAGGGATTTGTACGCCCTCCGAACAAGCTATCACCGCATTTGAGAGGATCCAGCACCATTGAACGTTTGATCGTGTTTATTTCTTCAAGGTAGTGCCCAACTGTCTCCATCCGTGCATCATACTCATAGACTCCCAGTTCACTCACAAAGTCTTGTGGGAGCATAAGTTGATCGCGGGTGCGCGTCCACGCAAGACAGTCGGCAGGAGATCTACCGTGGATATCTGCGATTCCACACCCAGGAATGATGCGATGGTGGTTGCGACTTGTACATAGGCCGTTTCAAATGCGATCTGTTACATCCTTCTAAAGGCCTGGAAACATACTCTAAGCACGCTCACATTCATCAGCTATATTATAAGGATTACATTCATTAAAACTGTTGTAGTATCGGTCAAAATCTTCACGTTCATCTGTACTCATACATTCATAGTTAAAGTAATGTTTGCGTGGAGGTAGTCTTACGTAATTTAAAGTTTCGCTAGTGAGGAATGTGTAAGGGAAATATCCTTTTGAAACTCCAGCGGCTACGCCCATCACCTTGGGTAGCTTTGCTAGTTTACAAGGTGTGAATAATAAAGTGTCTTTAAACTGTACATTACCTCTTATTTGCATCTGTATTAGCTTGTTGCCTGTTTTCAAGGGATCTCCTGTAAATATCTCAGATGACTCGTGCTCAAGCAACTCCTTTTAAGGGAAATGTTTGTCAAATTTTGCCTCGTTATGGGCGAGGATATACACAGTCATTTTTAACTTGTCCACTAACTTCGTGTCCTTTATTGTCAAGAGTACCACAGGGCTTTCGTGGGCATTCGTTTTAAAAAAGTTTGTCCGTTTACCACATTTGTGACACTCATCACACTCGATCTCAATACACTCACAGATAGTCTGGCTCACAAGTAAATGTGGAATAACTTATTTGGTTTCAGCGTTCGTGTATGTATATATATCGTTGTACACAGTTATACAAGGGCTATTTTTAGGCTTAGCGTCTTTCATATAACATACTGTACATGATTTACTTCATCCGCCTTATATTTCTCATGGCATGTAGAACAGTGAATTTCATCACATTTATGCTTGAAACTCCCCCAATTATCCATCATATGAAACATACCACATTCACAGATTCTCATTTTCCTGAACTTGCCAATTGATTTATGGAGCTCAAAACAGATATTATTGAAAAATGTGCGTCTACACACATCACAATCTCTCTTCTCATCTTCAACTGCACGGCTTTCACATTTGGAGCTTCTACACTGTAAAGATTGCGGATGATATAGTGAAACATTGCTCACATACCATATGGCAAACTCGATACAGCCTTTACACAAATCATGATGTCGCCCATATTTTCGACTTTTATCATAACTCGCGTAAAGGTCCCTTATATTACGGATGGGGAGATACGTTGTCCCCGACAATCCTAAACTGAGTAGGGGCGTTGTACGATCTCTCACACTGTTTTTAAAAACACACACAGTCCTACGACGTTCATCCATTCCAAATACAACTATACGAACATTCATTTCCTGTTCTACCCTTCTCAGCTCTTCAGGACCCATATTACAGTCAAATTCAAGTTTACAGGCACGCTCCACTACCGTAGGCAACCAAATGTTTTTTTGACCCGTGTATTTAGTACAGTAAACATACGGGCCAAGACTACTGCTATAAAGCCGCAACCACGATCGGCGTTTATAAGTAGCCTGAGAATTGAAGTTAAGAGTATAAGGTGTGGCACTGCATTATACGGCCTAATGTATACTCTATATCTTCAGCTGCCAAACGTCTGAACGATATTACTACCCAAAAATCATCTACATCATCATCTGACCCGAATCCGAAAGACAGCCTCGTCCTGATTTCCCGTTCGTCGCGGTTCTGAAGGGCAAACAATACAATACGTTCAACTATGCGCTGTAGTCCGTGTTCAACACCATTGCTATACATGGATCTAGGACCAACCCTGACTATATACCGATTTCTAGTCAAAGCCGCGGTGGGGATAGCAGTGCGCACCAACTCAAATGTTATGCCATCCTCAACAGAACGAGAAGCTGCTGCGGAGAATGTACCAGGAATTGAATAAAAGGGTATATTTGAGGAAGGTACTATTGTGGGGGTTGTGTCGTAACACGTAGAAGGTTGGGGCTCTATTACTGGTGGTCTAACAACCGGCTCAACCCTGGCGCGCTTTATACCTGACGTGGTGGGCTCTTCATCGTGCCTCGGCTTTGAACTGGTGCGTGCTACAGGTATCGCTGGTGAGGATTCGTCAGCGGGTATGGATTCTGTAGCTGCACGGTCAACGGGTTCGTCTGTGATATCGATGATGGGGGTGCTGTACCTCGTCGTCATTCACGGTTCTGTGGAAGAAAACAAAATATAAGGAGCAGCACTCAAAATTTGTAATATTTTGTAAATGGCCCACAGTGTGACGTGTTAGAAATGGATTCTGTAGAAATCGTTAAAGGGAAATTCGTTAAAGGGAAATGAACATACAGTCATTGTAACTGACGATCTCATATTGGAGATGGGAGAATACTGTAAATGTCTCGGCAAAAGTTTTATCCACCATCTTAACATAAGCGTCTTCTTCATCAATCAGAATCTATTTTTCAAAAATAGGTACATGCGCGATGTGTCGTTAAATACACAATATCTAGTCTTATTGGCGCAACGTAAAGATGTATCGCAAATTGGGGTATTAGCCAATCAAATGTTCCCGAATCAACGTAAAGAGTTTTTGGAAGTTTATAAAGAAACTACAAGCCCGCGTTACCTTCATCCGCGAAACACGTTTAGGGTGCTTCTAAGAACGAATGTATTTCCAAACGAGCCTGAAACGGTGTATATTCCAGAATGACAGAGGCTAAAGAAATACCATGAATTAATAAAAATCTATCATCGACTTCCCCGGGAATGCAGCAGATGTTTACTAAAAATATCGATTCGGACTTTTAAAATGCATCTGTGAAATCTGTCTTAACATTTTAAATTGCAATGTATCAATGAAACCACCACAGAAGGCTCGCCTACGCCGTTACAAGAACATAATACGTGCGCTTGCTCGTAAAAGTCAAACTATAGGGAAGAAAAAACGAATTATTGTACAAAGAGCAGGGTCATTCCTCCCCATCTTATTTTCAGTTTTGGGTCCTTTGCAGTAAATCATAACTCGTGTGGAATCTACCACTTTACTGACTAGATTAATATAAAGAAAGTTCAAAGAATCCAGTCACGGATCTAGATCCCCGTAAAAGCATGCTTAAATGAATGAAAGCGAATTGCTAGCCCTATTAAACAATGAAAAAACATCTGATGAGAAAAGAATCATACCAAGAAGCTCTGCAGAAATTTCTTCACGAGTACAAAAATTATAAGGACCCGACATAGATTCCCCTGGTTATTAGGCACAGCACGGGGAACGATGGACATGGTGACATACGACCTGTGTCCGACGGTCACACAACATATCGAGCATGTATTAAAAAGCACCCTCCAACATACATTGAGGAATAAAGGTTTAAGTCTTTATAATCAATTGAATGAGGACCCCGCCATACAATGGACCGATACAGGCGAGATCATTGTGAAAGGAGCAAAGGTACAGGGATCGAATATCGTACACATTGTCCATGATGTGGTGAGAAAGTGGGGTAGGCCCTCACCATCAGGATGGAAGCATATTAAAGCGAAACTACAACAAAAAATGTCCCCAAAACAATGATAGAAAATCTGAACAGGTTAAAAGACTTGGAACATGCGACGCACGTGACACAATTGAAGACGCCATCACCTCCGGCGGTAACAATTTGAAGAGGAGAAAGAAGGTTAAACAACGATCAACCCTACCCACGTGCCTCTAAAGTACGCAAATGGCGTCAGAAGCCAAGCGCCTTTAACATCCACTAGAGGGCCTATGTTATGTATCTCTAAATTACGCTTAGCATTCCTAACTGATCTTTTAACCTGACGTCTAAGCAGGACATATCTATTAAAGTTAGCTGCCGTGCCATTGCGCTTATTAAGTCTATACGCTCTATTACGCTCGTTTATGAACTCGCTTATTTCCCTAGTCCACCACTTGGGCCTACGTGGAATAAACTCCCTTTCAATATTCCTAAAACTTCTTTTAAACGCCACCCAATGCAAATTTGTGTCATTACCCATAAATAAGTTATCCCAGTCCACTATTCTCATCCTATCCGCAAAACTATCAAAATTAGCCCTACGAAAATCAGGGACTTCTATTACGTTACTATTTTTTGTCGTTCGTCATCACCACGTCTAAAATATTGTCACCGCGCTTTGGTTCGGTAACCATCTGTCGTAAAAAATTATCTTCCATGAACTCAATCAGTCTCAAACCCTCCTCATTACCAGTAAAAGTCTCATAATTAACATTAGGGCAGTTAAAGTCTCCGACAATTATACTATTCCGATTGTCAATAAAGTTACCAAGAAGTGAGTAAAATCTAGTATCTGTATCGAGGGGTTGAACGGGAGGTCTATAAACAACAAAATTAAAACTAATACTACGCGCCCTAACTTCAACCCATATCGCATTAATTGCTGCCGGAAAATCTAACTTAACCTCGATAGCCCTAAGGGAATTACGGATGTACAGCAAAACGCCTCCACCAAACCTATGTAACCTATCATACCGGGTTTTAAACTCCTTAATATTAAGTTCCCCCAACAAGTATTTAACCAAGTTTCAGTGATAGCAACTATATCGTAGTTGCCGGAATAAATTATCGCCTTAAATTCATTTAATTTATTTCTAATACTATGCGCGTTACAATAAAAGACGTTTAAGTTATTTTTTACCACGGGCCCGCGTTTTAAACTTTTTCACGTCGGGCCCGCGTTCCCCGGACCCTCAACGTTTAAAGAAGGTTTCGACCTATACAGCTTTCGCACGTTTTAGTCGATTAACCTACATAGCCTAACATTACCTATTTCATTAAAATGCACCCCATCTTTTATAAAAAGGCTAGGATCACTGAATTCGGACCACAGCTTTACGAAGGGTACATTTTCCTCAGCACAAATCTCTTCTAATTTATTAAAAAATATTGTTTTTGACGTAATCCGAAGACCCAACCCGTGCCTAGGGGTAAAACCTACAACTAAAGACCTAATCTGACCTCGCCTTTGCCTGACCTTTTGGAGAGATAAGGGGTTAATTAGGTCCCTACTCTCGTATCGGGCCTATACGAGTCGTTGCCTCCTCCCATCGTCAGCAACATCGAGTGACGGGAGGCAACGCCACTCCTATCCAATTTGTCTCTAACTCTGTCAACCCTGGCCCCTGGGAGACAGACCCTCCTCCTCTTGGTTGGATGCCGTTTAACGAACTCTGTGTCCATATGGTGCACTAAAGACTCCCCAATTAAAATAGTTTCCCCCCTCATTCACCTCGCTTTCCAAATGGGCGAAAGGGTTCGAAACCTCGATAGGGGGGGGGATTCCTATCACCTAACGTACGCGGCCTAGCTCCACCCTTCACTTCTCTAAATCCCTCTCCATCTACTACTCTCGGACTAACTTTAACCCCCTTCCTCAACTCTATCCAACCTTCCCGACAAGCTACCTAAACTAGAAACTAGGTTACGCCCCTCACCCTTCAAATTACTAACGTCTTCAACGTTAGTATTGGTTCGGCTTCCGTCAACCGTAGCCCTACCCCTGCCCTCATCAAGCTTTGCAAGTCTCTCCGTTACCTCACGTACACTGCGTTTTATGTCAATTATTTCCTCCATTAACTTGCAAAAGAAACAAACTGATCTCTCGGTAATCGCCATAGGACCGCCGTTATAATCTTTAAATTCCGAATACCACCGGTTTACCCTACACCTAACACACGACGCCTTCTGCGACGGCATCGCGCAGTTAAAAATTAGTTTAAACCGTCACAAGTTTAAGTTAAATTAAGCCGGCACGCTTTGAAAACTTCTAAATCGCTAAACACCAATAACATTCAATTAACTATAACAACGTGAATATAAACGCAAGTATATAAAATTCAAAACTTTGATATTGCATCAACTTTTGCATATTGCTGAGAATTTTACTTTTGGAGATCTCAGAAAATGCGTCCGTTCAGTACAGAGTATGGCTGACTTCGAATAAACAGAATGATGTAATGGTGTTTTATTTATTTCGGTTTAAATGCATTTCTTTTCTTGTTAATACTGGGTTTCGTTTCAACAATTAGTTCTCTTGTTGAACAACTTTTTATTTAAGAGAAAGTCGCTCTTGTTTTTAATAGAGTTACTAGATACCACCATTTAAGTTATTTATTTTAATTGTTCAGGTATAAGCGATACCTGGCAACTCACGATCCTCTATATAACACCTGCTTGGCCTCTGGACGCTCATAATGCGTCGGACTCCGGTGGAATAAAGAACTCTCCTTCCTACTTAGGTTAGGTTTCCCTTTGGGGAAGAAGATGGGATGTCCTCACCCCCCAAAGACCTCCTCCGTCTCCTTTTTCTTCCTCTCTTAGGTTAAGGCTACCCCTTTGGGGGGAGGTCATCCTCCCTCCCCTCTCCCCCCTTGGCAGCATTGAGTTGTTGCATTACCCCCCTCCCCCTTCATTGCATAACCCCCACCCCTTTGCAACATTGATCATTATCTCATTGAACCATTGCAACATTCTTGCACTCTTCCACCCCAGTAGCATGGGCGCAAAATGGACGAGAGGAGGGAAAGAAGGTGGTAAAACTGTTGAGGTTCTTAGCTAGATAGATGCCTGAAAGAGTGCGACGAATTAGAACAAGCAGTTCTAGGTCATTCAGGAAAGCCAAAGGTGTTGGTGAACATTGAAATCTCCTAAAATGAAGATTTCAGCAATGGAGAACGGAATAGAATAATTACCACTTCCAAAGTGGAATACAAAGAATTTTAGATAGGGAGTAGAATTAGGAGAAAGGAAACAGTGCAGGTGTATTTATTTTGAGATTCGATTGTAAGCCGTAGCCTGAGGGCATAGAATTCAGGGGTTCGGGAATACTAGAACAAGTTAGGTCATTGTGCAAATATAGGCAGCATCCATCTTTGGAGTGAATCTGAGTATAAAGAAAGTAAAAGGGTACAGAAAGGATGTTGCTAACTGTCATCGCAGGAACCTGAGCTTCAGTGAGGGATGAGGCTTGGAGGAGGAGAGGCGGTGTTCAGCAGATTGTAAATTTGAGAAAGACCACGAACGTTGCATAAGTTTATGAATCAGGCTGAGGAACAAGAACATCTCGAATGGGTGATAGCAGATCCAGCCCTGCTATCCAGCGTCTGCGTTCCTTGTATCGGCAACCGGGGTCCCGAAGTGGATCATTAAGGGCCCCCTCCTCAGAGGACTGCGATGCTCTTGAATTTACAGACTTAAAATGTGAAAAGATTATGTAGTGTGTAACACTACAGTATTTGTAGTGAGTAGTAGGGTGAGACGTGTGTGTGTGTGTGTGTGTGTGTGTGTGTGTGTGTGTGTGTGTGATCATGCTGGACTGGTCACAGGGTAGATGAGCCACGGAAAAAGATCAGTTAAGATTGACAGTGGCAGTAGAAATGGATTTTCCAGCACTCGCCATCTTTTGGCTAACAAGCATTTTCGATTTTGTGTCAAACACTATACATCTGAACCAAGTGCGGTAGGTTTAAACGGTCAGAGGAATAAGAATGTGGAAGGTGGAAGGTGGATTCTCCGATATAGAGATGTGTAGGTAGATTGTTCAATTTAAAAGGTCTTTCATAAATTAAAGGTAAGAGGGGGCGACATTACAATTTCTGAGAAATATTGTAGTAGTAACACAGTGGGCCACAGGATTGTGAGTGTGACCAGGTTCGAGGCTCGAGCATAGGTTTTGAGCTTCATCAGGAGAAAAGATGGTAAATGAAATTATCTGAATGACAAATAGAAATAAAACTGATGGAGAACTGGCTGAAAGAACAAAGAATCCTGACTTTTGTAAACAGGGGGGGACATGCTATGAAGAATGGTAAAAATGGCTGTGTATATATACTGTATATATATATTTTTTTTTATTCTGGTTAAAATCAAACACTGATCCATAAGTAGCCTACGCACGAAAAGCAACAAAATAAGTCCTTATAGCTTTGGAATTATGAATCAAGGGAAAATTCGCTGATCATAGATAAAATGGAGGAAAAAAAAATGACTTTCTAATTTTTGCAGAGCTGCGTGGCGCAACCCGCCCCGGACCACTGTCTTAAGGCCATTGATCAGTGTCGGCACCGACGGAGATGGAACACCGCCTCTACAGCCAAAACTAGTGCTGCCATCTAACTTCAATCTGAGTTGCCCCACCTTCCTTTACTATACAAAGAATTCAGTGTTAGACGCGAAAAATGAACGAGTAATAAACGAGTAATTCACAATAATTTTTATATCAGCATTTTAATTATTCCATAGTTTCAGTCCGATGAAAACTGGTAATTTTTGAGATGAAGACAATCTAAATTCAGGAATAATATATGACGCGTTCGGTGGAGAAGGGGCGAACGCCACAAAATTCGAAAAATGAGTTTTTTGTCGTATAATTATCCTTTAAAACCTTTGCTTTACCTATGCAAAAAATTAGATGTTAGTCTGCACTCTTTCACGGTAAAATTTAGGTTTTAATGTATCTCAGAGAAATTCACTCCGCATCATTGCTTCACATTGAACACATCTATCTACTTTCTGGTCACTCGACAATGCCCTGTGATGCTCAATTTGGCCAAATTGAACAAAATATAAAAAATAATTACAGCAATATTATTTACACCAAAAAAGATTATGTTACGGCCATAACTACAGCCGTTTCGCAGCGCTTCCTAGTTGTAGAAATGAAACAGGCTGATTTTCTCGATTTTGACGTCCTAAAAACGTGCATTGTCATTAGGAAATCAACAACTACTAAATTTACAGATGCAAGAAAGTTAATATTTGACTTTCAACACAAAGAAGGCTACGTAATATCTACTGCATACCGCACAACCCCAGATAATAGCCATCCCGTCAGACTGCAGAAAGGGAAAAAATCCTACAGTGTCAGTTTATTCAATCTAGCCCAGCAGACACTGCAACCAAAGTATTCCCAGTTGCTACCAATTACTAAGGAAAAAATAAAAGATCTCAAAGAATTATCAGACCTAATGCCTGCAACTGCAGTGAACTATTATACAAGATTGTTAAAGGAACTGGAAAGAACCGAAACAGTTGAAGCAGGTAATACAACATTCGACGAAGAGGACCAAATAATGGATTACACCAGTTAACATCAGAAGCTATCAATAAATAATATTGTAAAATTTCTTGGCGTTTTATTATATCGACATATTACACAACAATATTTTACTCAAATATGTGTTCAAATTCATACATTTCAATAAACCGGAAAAATACAAAGGTTTAAAGTTTACAAACTTTAACTGCATTTTGTGGCATAATTCGAAAATGTTGCGTTCGCCCCTTCTCCACCGAACGCGTCATATACGCTTTGATCTATTTCTAGTCTGATGTGAGTGGATTTCTTGATGAATTACAAAATATTTATTTATCTATTGTAAATTAATGATTTTGTTGTTCTTATAAATGAAAATAAAATGTGCCAGTTTGATTACATCATTGAACTTCAATAGTTTTAGCTTTTTAAATAATGCACTTGAATGATAACGGAAATTAGCATCAAATAATACCTTATTGCTCGTTTTTGGATGACAAAGATACTGTTTAAATCGTTGTTAGTGGAATTTCCCCATACAAGGGTGCAGTACGTTATACAGGGTGGGCCGTAAGTTTCCATACATAGGAAAAATAAACATTTTGTTATGGACAACCATTTTTATTTATATAATATGCTCTACATGGTTGCCATTGTTTTGAAAACACATTTCAATACGTGTTCCCCACTGTTGATGAACACGCATTAGCACAGTTGACGTTATGCTTGTAATGGCGTTGGTGATACGTTCCTTTAGATGATTTATGTCTCGTATCTTTTCCTGATACACCATGGCCTTCAAGTGCCCCCAAAGATAGAAATCAAGGGGGTGAGATCTGGGGATCTGGGAGGCCACTCCACAGGACCACGCCGACCAATCCAAGCATCCGGAAACTGCTGATCCAAATACCGACGCACGTGAAGACCATAATGAGGTGGAGCTCCATCTTGCTGGAAGTAAACTGGGAAGTTACCTTCCTCGTTTAGCAGGGATGGGAAAATCTCTTCTTGCAACATGTTAAGATACCTTTCGGCATTAAGATTTCCACTGACAAAAATTGGTCCAATAATTCTGTCACCCCATATCCAGGCCCACACCATCACTTTACCGGCACCTTGCATCTTCGTCGGACTCAGCCAGTTAGGGTTAGCATTACTCCAATAACGTATGTTTTGCCGATTAACCTCTCCATTGACGTAAAAATTTGCTTCATCAGTAAACAAGATCTTACGTCAAATGCATATTCTTAGGGTATCTGAAACATAAAAACAAACGTTTAATTTTTCCTATGTATTGAAACTTACGGCCCACCCTGTATAAGGAAGAGTAAGGGCGTAATAAGACCTGTTCAGGGACTATATGTCTAAACTTAAGCATTATAGTAACGGTCCTTGAAATCTTTTTTAGGATATAATTTACATAATCATTCCACTGCAAATTCGTCGAGCATTACATCAAGAAATTTTGTTAATTAGATTCCTTTACAGCGATTTCATCAACATTTAGTTCAAGATACACATTTCTTTTATTAGTGAAAATCATGAAATTTGTTTTACTGGTATTTAGGAAGAGTTTATTGCTGGTCAACCATTTCATTACACTGATGAATTCCGAATTAAATATATTCTTAGCTGAATTAACATCTTTGCAGATGATACACTTGTTTTTCTTGCAAACATTATGAAGTTAAGTATATCGGATGAACGTGAAAGATCATTTATATATAATAAAAATAACAGTGGACCCAAAACTGAACTCAAGGGTACACCATGTTTGACAATTATTTTAGCTGAGCAGACCTTATTTACTGACACAAATTGATAGCTATTGGACAAATAACTTAAATCCATCAACCCCATCATAGACCATAATATTCTATTTAACAAATTATATTATGACAATTACATCAAAAGCCTTACTCAAATCCGTAAATAAAGAAACTATTTCTTTTATACATACAGTATATTTGAACTTTCCTCACGAAAGGAGGGGGCATGCAGTTGGAGAGTTCAGAAGAGCAGTGTCTACAGAAGCTAACAAAAGAGGCTAACAAAGACCCTAAGACCCACTCTAAGGTTAGCCCGAGAGAAAGAGAATTGGGAGTTAAGAGAGAATAAGGGGTTAAGTAAGTAACAAAACCTATCATTCGTGGGTTAACATTCATTCAGAAAAAGAAAGACTCACCATCATCATCCGCCGGCCAGTGCCGACAAGTCGGAAGAATAGTCGAAGAGAACAGGAAAAGGGTGAAAGATGAAAAGAAGTAAAATAAGAACGCTTACAAACCATGAACACAATGTTAACTCAAAGAAACACTGTCATACCATGCAAACTACAGACATGCAAGTCGAGAGAGGATGAGAAAAAAAACGTATGAAGAATATAACAAACAGTGGGTTAGTTTAGCTACGAGCTACATCTAAGTTTTGTTAGTCTATTTTTTCTTTTTTTTAATAATATAAATTTAACGGTGGCATATCACACGCTGGCATGTCACAAGCTGGCATCAATCGTCAACAGACTCAACCTTGACTATCACCCCGAGAGCTCCTGTTGTTAATAGTTTTATTATTTTAAACAACGTTAATATTTTTAAAATGCCTATCTAAACAGTTTTTAAACATATTAACGAGTTCACGACGGACAAGAAGATTATTCCATTTATCAATTACTTTAAACCTAAAAAAGTTTTTTGCGATGTTAGTAATGAAACGTCTACCACGTAATTTAAACCCACTATTAGGAGTATTGCTATTATCGAAAAATGAACTCAAAATTTACGTCATCGATTTTATTAACGATTTTGAAAACTTCAATAAACTCCTCCCTTAATCTCCTAGTCTCGAGTGAATGCAAGTCTAACTTTAATCCTATCTTCGTAAGATTTGTTTCGTAGTGATGGAATTAGTTTCGTGGCGCGTCGCTGAACCTTTTCCAACCTATCAGTATCCTCACGCAAATACGGGCACCAAAACTGAACGGCATATTCTAAGTGAGGGATGACTAGGGACTTGTAAAGGGGCAATATAATATTCTTCGATTTAAATTCGAAATTACGCGCTATGAAGCCTAACAAGCTTTTGCGCAAGACTCCAGGCACTGGTTCCCAACTTTTAAATCCTTAGATACGCGTACGCCTAAATCTACTTCCTCGTCAACACTCGCTAACCGTCTACCGTCCATCGTGTACGCGTAATTGTTACGAGAACCTATATGCAAAATTTTACATTTTTCTACGTTAAATTGCATCTGCCACTTATCCGTCCACTCCATAATCCTATTTACATCGTCTTGGAGCTCATTTCTATCGTCCACGTTAAGGACTTTACCGCCTATTTTAGTATCGTCCGCGAATTTTGACACGTTACTGGTCAAGCCTACATCTATGTCGTTAATGTAGATTACGAATAGCAATGGGCCTAACACTGAACCTTGAGGGACACCGCTACCTACATCCAGCCACTCAGAGGGTCGTTGTTAATGCTAAGTAATTTGTTTCCTGGCACAAAGCCATTCCTCTAACCAGTTAGCTACATGACCGCGTATACCGTGCGCTTTAACCTTCGCAATTAATCTTCTATGCGGAAATGTATCGAACGCTTTTTTAAAGTCTAAATAAATAACTTCAATCGCTCTATGACTATCGTATTCGCGTACTATTTCGTTATAAAACTCTAACATATTAGTTAAGAGATTTCTGGCGTCGAAACCTATGCTGTCCGTTATAATAGCGACAGTAAAGAGAGAGTAAGGCAACATTGTGGCGAAGAGAGTGGAATTGAAAACAGTCACTAAAAGGCGGGGAATTGATAAAAAAAACCCTTTGATTCCATCCGGTCAAGTAGAGCTGTGTGGGTTGGGCCACCCGACTCATGAGAAGCGAACTCTATACAAGAGCGGACAAGACCCCTGTACAGAGACAGCAACTGAGTTGAGGTGAAGAAACTGCGGAGCCGGCACAGCACACCTAACCTCTCGGAAGCCGTTTTAGAAAGATCGTATATGTGATCTTCCCAGGAAAGAATGTCAAGAGAAAAGGAAGGATTGAGTTGTGTAATGTTGAAGATAAGGGGACAGTCGTGTGGAAGATTATGACGGAATAGACAGATGAAGGAACTAAATTTTCGAGGAATTAAAAGCCACAAGTTTTTCTTCAATCAGAGGTAGTGGAAAGATCAGAGGTCAGGTGTATCATATCCGTCCCATGCGAAGCATCGAGTGACTATTAAGAGGGACGCTTTATGAAACGGGTGGAGACGAAGAATGGAATCATCGGCATAGGAGTGGAAAGGAGAGGAAATTTGACTTAATACATCATTGATAAATAAAAGGAAAAGAGTGGGTGACAGAACAGAGCCATGAGGAACACGACTGTTAATAGCTTTAGGAGTAGAACACTGGTCATCTACAACTGCAGCTATAGATCGGACAAAGGAAATCAGAAATGAAGGCACAGATAGGATAGAAACCGAAGGAGGGCAGTTTGGAAAATAAGGATTTGTGCCAGACTATGAAAAGCTTTTTATGTGTGTGGCATATCGAAGGTTTAACCGAATTCCCGAAAGGAGGATGACCAAGAGAGATAGCCAGTGGAGCGTTCTTTGCGGAACCCATAATGATGATCAGAAAGAAGATTGTGAGAAAAAAAAGGTGTTTAAGAATCTTCCTATTAAGGTAAAAACTCCAGAAAGGCAGGAAATCAAAGCATTTGGAAGGTTGAGAGCGGGCACCATTCTTTGGGACAGGCTGAATGAAATCGAACTTTCTGCAGGAAGTAGAAATACTAGATGAAATACAAAGGCGAAAGAGTTTAGGATAGAGAAGTTGGAAGCTAGTTCAGCAGGGATGTCAGTTAAATGGGAGGAAAGTCAAAAGTGGTGGTGAACATTGAAATCTCTGCCGGTATCGGCAAGCGGCGTGCAGCACCCAGCTGTTCATTCTTCCACACAATAAGAGTATGGGTTGGTAGATAAATGGGTACCCTGGGTAGCCTAGTGATTAAGACACTGGGCTGCTGGAGGGGGGTGGTTCGGATTCCTCGTTGAACTGTACGTCTAAGGTGGAGTGACAAGCTTGACCTTCCTCAGAATGAACAATTCGGCCGGAAGCAAAACCAAGGTTACCACCCACACCAGGATGTGTGTAATGGTAGATTTAAAGAACACACATCTGCCATTAGCTAAAATAAATACATGGAACACTCAAGAGAAACAAATACCTCAACTCCGACAATTATCCTGCCCTCAGCTATAATCACAAGTTACCATATAGTAATTTGGCTTTCAACGCAAAAAATCTCTTCAAACACGCGTTGAACTTTGATCTCTTTTACTTGAGTCAAAGTGTGTTCTTTTGATCCCCCTTGAGTTAAAAGTAGTAAAGAAAACGCTATAACGTTTTGTCTCAGGGGAGAATAATCCTTCCTCTCTTTACTCTGGATAATCAACCTTACGAAATATGTGAATTTGATAAAATGTGGCATTATACAGTATAATCTTAACTTACGATACAAAAAGCGAGCAAATGCTTGGTGTGTGTGTGTGTGTGTGTGTGTGTGTGTGTGTGTGTGTGTGTGTGGTGTGTGTGTGTGTATTTCATAACATGAGGGAAACACTTTCAGAACATTAAAACAATGAAAAAAGTTTATATAAACATATGCCCGAAATCGCTTTCTTCCCGAGTTACAGCCGTTGTGTGTTCCAGCAAGTAGCCGCCTTACCTTTAAAGAAAGTGCTCAAAATGACCGCCTTGCGCTTGAATACACGCCTGAACGTCTCATCATAGACTGCTTAACGCGTTCAAACATTCCAGGTATTGCTCGGATTTTCTGGCATCCTTGTTCTACACGTTGGCGAAGCATTTCAACGTTGTCAATGGATGTCACGTAAACGATGGATTTCAGATGACCCGACAGATAAAAATCGAGTGGATTCAGGTCCGGGAAGAGAGCAGGCCACGCAATGGGTCGTCCACGGCCTATCCATTTATCAGGGAAATGGTCATCCAAATAGTCTCTGGCTACTCGACTAAAATGAGGCGGAGCGCCGTCATGCATAATCCACATACGACGTCGGGCACCAAGAGGAACTTCGAGTAAATCGCTTAAGTCATTCCTTAAAAAATTGGAATAGGATTCCTGTTAATCGGTCCTTTTGTTTTTCCTAGAAGACAAAGTTGTCGGCAATAAGTCCTGCCCATACATTGATACTAAATTGTTGTTGGTGCCTTGACTGGATGATGGCATGCTGATTCTCTTCGGCCCAGTGACGAGTGTTGTAAAAATTAATCACGCCATTTCTTGTGAAGGCAACCTCATCAAAAAAACACGGAGGATAGAAAAAGAGGACCACGAGCACGCTGTTGAAGGAACCAAGTACAAAAAGCCTCTCGTGGTGGGAAATCAGCTTCAGTAAGACCTTGTACTCTCTGAATGTGATATGGGTAAAGCTGTTCCGATAAAATTCTCCACACAGTTGTGTACCTTACACCCTCTGCTGCTGCTGCTGCTTATCCTTCGGGTACTGACACCAGGATGTTCCTCCACGCGATTCAGGACCAACTCAACAATTCTGGCGCTGATTGGTCTACCACCATCTGAAACTCGCTTGTTGAATGATCTTGTGTCACCAAGACGCTCGTCTATTCTCTGAAAGGTCTTCTTAACTGGCAGACGACGATTCGGAAACCTTTCCGTATACAGACGTCTTGCTGCGGCCGCATTACATTCGGCAAGTCCATACATGAGATGCATGTCTGCCATTTGTCTGTTTGAATAAGCCTCCATCCTCACTTCAAATGCACACTATCACTGAATAGCACAAAAACTTAAGGGTGTTTTTTTTTCTTTCACTGGACTGCACTTATTCACGGTAAGAAGTTACGAATACGAGCAGTGAAACACCGCGATGAACCCCTGACTGACTGACTGACTGTCTCTACACTCAACGAGATTGAAACATGTCAGAGTGTACGAAACATTACAATCGGCAAAGCCATACATGAAGTAAGTCTCGTACACACACATTGTCGGCAACCAGTGTTTGTAAACAGTTTGCGGAAAGAATTGCTGTAACACAAAACGGGCTGCAACTGGGAAACAAAGTGATTTCGGTCATATGCTTATATAAAATAAGTGAAACACCGCGATGAACCCCTGACTGACTGACTGACTGTCTGACTGTCTCTACACTCAACGAGATTGAAACATGTCAGAGTGTACGAAACATTACAATCGGCAAAGCCATACATGAAGTAAGTCTCGTACACACACATTGTCGGCAACCAGTGTTTGTAAACAGTTTGCGGAAAGAATTGCTGTAACACAAAACGGGCTGCAACTGGGAAACAAAGTGATTTCGGTCATATGCTTATATAAACTTTTTTCATTATTTTCAGGCCCTGAATCCATCCTGAAAGTGCGTCCCACATGTTAGTTATGAAACTAACATATACATATATACATATAAAAGAGGCTCAGTGGGAAAAAGAAACAAAAGTCTGAGATTTAATGGACAGCAAGAAAACGTTTCAACTCTTGCATACAAATTCCTCAAAGTTTAACGCATATATATATATATATACACTTTTTTTTTTCCACCCAGTTAATGTCAAAGTTTAAAGTTTAAGAGGAAGTAAGTGAAAAGTTTAACATTTTTCGTATAGACTACTTGGAAATGCTGCTGTGAACTGCTCATACCCTAAAAATGGGCGTATGGGCGGAATGATGCTCTATAAACACGAGGTTAATTAATAAACTTATGAGGCATCCGTACGTAGTTTATCATCACTGAAAGGAACAATGCTCCTTGTTATCTCAGTTCAAAGAATATCCAAATCCTGTGCAATACAAACTAACGAAAATTGTGCCAAAACGAACAGACACTGGGTTATCAGCCCAGGTGCACGATTCTTCAGAAGCAAGATGCACCATAAGTTTGTTTCCTCCCCAAGGCAGCGCAAATTTACCCATATCAGTCACACTCGCACTACCTAAAGTTTGCTCTACACAAACTGGGGCAAAACTCCAAGTATTTGCAATCCCTTATACAGGCCTGTAGTTTTATTTATTCTCATTCTGTTTACTGTATTATCACCAGAGTTTACTTCTTTTCTCCTTCACTGACCCGTTTTGTAATTTACGTCATTTTGTAATTTACGTTGCTCTTTTTTAATTTGAACTTAATCTAGTTTTACCATAATTAGAGGTAATAATTGTTTTTTATACACACACACAACACACACACACACACACACATAGTTAGAATTAAAATTGTTTTAACCCAACACAGTATTTGAATACTAAACTAATTTATTAACACTAAATTACGATTATGAATTATTTTCCGAATCAAATTAAATCCTGCTAATAGAAATTTTATGCTATCAGAGGGTTAAACTTGATTATAGTTTAACACCCTCTTTAGTTGGTAGTAATTAATTGTCTTATCCTAAGAAAACAAAATAGACCATTACCTTAGTAGTTTTAATTGTAAACACTTTACCTTGATAATACTTGAATATAAAGATTGATTGCCTGTTTTCTGAAAGGGAAATTTTATACCTAACAGCCTTATAACAGCCTAATTTGAAATAGATGATTGAACTTGAAACGAATGCAATTTAATGTACTTTACTATGATACACCGATCAAACCTGAAGAAAAAACAGCAACACAGCTAGCTGAACAAATTTGAAACAAAATTCTTCTATAACCTCACTATTCAGAGCTTTGAAACCAATTAAACCGTCCAACAACTTCACTATCAAGTCTTTTTCTCTCAAAAAACCAGCAGATTTAATGAGGCAGCCGGTACGGTTTATGGTTGTAGTGGTTTGAAAATACGGAAGATATATCCGTACAAACTCGAACCAACCGTTTGTTAAATTAATGAAATGATTGAATATAATGAGAAATAAGAAAATAAATCTAATAACCTCCCGACGGAGAAACTGCAATTTAAAATCTAAATTTACAGTCTAAATCTTAAAATTTGATATAACACCCACCAGCAAATAATTTTTTTTTGTATATTTCTTTTTAACTTCTTTGAACCCATAACCATCTTAAATCTAATCTTAATCCTAATCGTCTTGCCTATTTAGTAGGTCCTTGAGCCTTTGTTTGCAATGAATTGCAGCTTTCCTAGAGGGTCTTACATTAGGTTTGTCTTTGAACATCTTTCGAATTTGGAAGGTCTTGACGAGCACCATTATGAGTAATCGAGATTTCTAATGGATACAGGTGACAAATAGGATAATTTAAAACTTCGTTATCTGATCTCTTGAGTGGAATACTTCTGACTTTGTTATCGCCTACAAACAAATGCAGGATGCGTCCCATCTGCCAAAAGGGTCTGGTTTTAGTAGTTGATTTAATCAAGACCACATCGCCAACTTGGATGCGATTAAACCAGTCTGATTTGTATAAATCTCGACTATGTTCTCGAAGACTCAACAGGTACTCCTCACACCACCATTGTCTAAATTGAGAGTACTTTTTTTGTTCAACAATTCAAACGATCTGTTTAGTTCGTTCTGAGTAGGGGGATTTTGTGACCATAAAGGATCATCATCAGTTTCAAACTTGAATACCAAAGATTTCTTTTGGTGTTTAAGGAATGAATTAGGCGTTAAGCTTGACAATTCATGCTCTGACGAGACGTATGTTAGCGGACGAGAGTTCACAGCGTCTTGAATGCTAGTTAGCAAGGTCAGTAGATCGAAATGATCTAGAACAGAACGCCCAATGGTCTTGAAAAGGCAGCTTTTCACAACTAGAATGAGACGCTCCCAAGCAGATCCCATCCAGGCTGAATAAACTGGAGGCCTGATGTGTTTGATACCACTGGTTCGCATGTGCTCTTGAAATTCGTTAGAACTTAAAGAGTCCTCTAATGCCTTACCACCTTGAATGAAACTTTTAGCATTGTCGCTGTAAACTCTGTCGCAAACACCATATAGATTAGTGAATTTCTGGAATGAGAGCAAGAAAGATTTGGTACTCATATCAGGAAGCAGATCTAAATGTAGGGCTCTTATGTGAAGACAAGTATAGAGCAAAATAAATCGTTCGACAGTTTTTCCTGAGTCAAGGTCTTTGACCCAAACGTAACCTGTGAAGTCAACCCCAACATGTTTAAAGGGAGTGAACAAACGCATCTGATGCTTAGGTAAATTGGTGAATTTGGGATACTTGTAAGAAAATTGATTGTATTTTCTGCAAGTAATGCAGCTAGAAATGATACGCTTGATGGTTTGTCTTGCACTAGTGATCCAAAACCCCTGCAAGCGCAGCATTAAGGTGGATTGAATACCTAAATGCTTGCATCTAGAGTGACAATGTCGAACTATTAAGTGAAGTGATGATGTTTACCTAGTAATATGGGATTTATGTCGTCATAATCATAGATGTTTGTTCTTGAAAGTCTACCCTTCGTTCGAATCAATCTGACTTCGTCTAGAAAGAGATCCAGACGGTTAACCAGATTGGAGACATGCTGATTGGGATTTTCTGGAACTGTTTCAAGAAATAGATTTTCTTTGTCAAAAGGTTAAAGTTGCATGATGTATAGCCAATACAATCTACTCTGCATTTGAAAACAAACGAGTACATAAACCGTGATTCTATAGACTTCATGAATGTTTGAAAACCGTTTGATGTCAAGAATGGGTTCAGTTTTACCAGCATTTAAAGTGACTGATGTATTTGTAGCTGATTGTGTAATTTGTTTGGGTTAGATAGACAGTGAAGATCATATTTAGGCCCAAGGGATGAATCTAGAACTAACCATTCAGGACCATGCATCCAGAGTTCTAGATTGTTCTCAAACTCTGTAAATGATATTCCCCGAGTAATGAGATCTGCGGGGTTTTCTTTAGTTGACACAATTAAATGATATCCAAATACCGAATTTAGTTTGAATTTCTTGATGCATGTTAGTCCAGGCAATCTAGAGGAAAAATAGCTTCAACCTGGGCAAAATTGCTTCAGAAGCTTTCTAAACTGTTTCCTGCTTAGGAACCATTGCAGAATAACATATCCAAAATCCGACAAAATTGGACCCCGGGAACACCCCAAAAAATGAAATTCAAAATGGCGGACTGGCAGTTTCCTACGAAATACAATAAATTTTAATTTCGCTTTGTAGAGAGAGTTATGACGTTTTTCTTGATCAGTAAAATGTTTTAAAACACATTTTCGTTTCTAAATTAACCTATATGACACTAAAAATTGTATTAGGCGGCTAGTATTAAACTATGACGTCACGTAATGTAAATAAAATATACTGTATGGAGTGTATGTGAGAATGGACATTGCTACATCTTTATAAACTTATATTATACAACTCTTTAATTCCTACTACCCACTATCAAATCTGCGTATTTGTGCTTGTCATTTTCTTTAAAACTGTTATTATGTACTCCTTTTAAATACTGCAACACAGTTTATTAATTTGTGTTTTCTGTTTCAGACTGACTCGGTGTACGGCTGACTCGGTGTGTGTCCGCCTTCAAGAATGCAGACCCCTGAAGAATTGTGCGTGATTTGTAAGGAGAAATTGGACAGCGGACAGGAAGTGGTTCACATCTCGCAAAAGGGAGCAGATGGTATAAATGCATCCAGCCGCAGCCGTGGAAGCGATGTTGTTGCAACAGCTGGAATAAGTGTTCACGTTGTATGTAGGAAAAGGTTTACGGATAAAAAGACCATTGAAATAAAGAAGCGACAGACCGCAGCCGAGGCAATACCAAGGAAAAGTGCTCGTTTTCATGAATACGCATTTTCCAGTGCTACTCACTGTTTGTTTTGTGATACCTTTGTGGACTTTTTTTCCAAACACAAACCAAAATCAAAGCATGTCAAAATAAGAACTACAGAGTTCTCCGAAACCATAAAAAGGTGCTGTGAAAGCCGCTGCGATGAATGGTCGTTTAATGTAAAAGGCCGTCTGGAGTATTATCTTCGTGATCTTCCTGCTGCAGATTGTGTCTACCATCACACCTGCAGCGTAAATTTTCGAAGTGGAAAAAACATTCCTCGCGCATACTCCTCCGACGATCATGATTCGAAGAAAGGGAGACCAACTAATGAACAGCAACACCAAGCATTCCTTCAGACCTGTGCTTACCTGGAAGAGAATGATGATGAACAACTGTTGATTGGAGACCTAATTTCCAAAATGGAGGAATATCTTCAAGGAAGTCAGAGCTCTGTCTACGAACGCAGGCACATGAAGAGAAAGCTTTTAGAACGTTACGGAGACAAGATCATAATATCAGGTGAAAGTGGGAAGGCAGATGTAGTAACACTACGAGAGACAGCTAATGAAATTCTTATAGATTATCACAAAAAGTCGAAAGAATGTGATATAGATATAGAGCTACAGAAGATTTACCTAGTAGAAGCTGCTGCAAAAATAATCAGAAGTGATATCAAGTCTGTCGACTCGCCTAGAAAAGATGTGTATCCATCTCCAAATGACATCACTGCAGAAAGTGCTCTTGATTACATTCCCAACAGTCTGAAATTGCTATTATCAAAAGCATTTGCGGGACAGGATGCTTCAAGAAAAATAGGTGCAATTGGGCAGAGCATTATGCAAGCAACCCGTCCTAGAGGATTACTATGTCCACTACAGATCGGTTTGTCGGTTCAGCTACACCACAACTTTAGGTCAAGGTACCTTATTGACGTTCTCCATCAGCTGGGTTACTGTTCGTCGTACGCAGAAGTAACAAGATTCGAAAGAAACGCGGCGCTGGCAAGTGGGTCTGGCTCTTTTACTGTTGATGAAAACACTGCAGTCCTTCTAGCAGCAGATAACGTCGATCATCATGTCTGCACTTTCGATGGGAAAAATACCTTTCATGGAATGGGTATGATTGCCTCAATAACTCCGAAGATCAAGATCCACCCTTCTATTCACAGGCGTAATGATGGTGACAATGACATTAAGAAGATTGCAACCGTTGACATTAGGGAATATAGACACGCGAGAAGCATGTTGTGGGACATCTCATTCCGCGAACTTCCAGTACCCACTGCCACCATAAGTCGACTTAGTCTTCTCTGGCAGATATCTTCAGCAGAAAGATCAGGTCCAAGTTGGTCCGGAACAATGCAGGCAATTCACGGTGGATCAAGTGTCTCACATCCAGGTGTGGCGTCGATCACGTTCCTTCCCATCATAGATATGTCGCCAACTGACATGACCTGCATATTTTCGACATTACTATATTTGAGCAAGATAGCACGCGATCAAAAAGTCCCATGCATTATTACCTTTGATCAGCCTTTGTTCTGGAAAGCTTCCCAAATCATCAATGAACAGAGAGACCTGCAGGACATTGTTTTAATGCTGGGATCATTTCACACTCTGATGAATCTTTTGGGAGCAGTCGGTACTCTTATGAATGGTTCAGGATTGTCTGAAGTACTTCAAGAAATATACGGACCAAATGCCGTGCAACACATGATGTCTGGAAAAGCTGTTTCAAGAGCGATACGTGGTCATATGATAGTAGATGCAGCTCTTAGTACCTTACTAGTCGCAGACGTTTTCCCTCGTAATGAAGATGGAACTCCTCATGACCTCCATAAGGAAGCTTGTGACCTGCTCGACGATGTTATGACCGCCAAACAATCAGTTGAGGATGTGGAATCTTCGAATACATTGTCTCAGATTGCTACCACTTTGGATGCGAAGAAAACTGACCTACAATCTACTTCGCAAACAAGTCAACTCTGGTTGGAATATCAGCGAATGATCAACATTGCACGTTCCTTGATAACAGCAGACAGAACCGGCTCGTGGAATTTGCACTTGCAAGCTATGCTGGAGACCATCCCCATAATTGAAAGGCAGCCGGACATCACAATTACCTGAAATCGATATACCTGTACCTGCAGAAAATGTTAAGTTTGCCTTCTGAAAATCCAGCCGTTAACAAAATGTTCCAGGAAGGTAAGTTTGTGGTAAGAAGAAGCGACAGATTATGGGCCGGACTCGGCACAGACCTGGTGATAGAACAAGTACTAATGCGTTCCCTGAAAAGCAGAGGCGGACTGACACGCGGAAGTGGATTTACAGACATCCAAAGGACAACGTGGCTCTTTTCTATGCCTCTGTGTTCCACTTATAACTTAGCAATGCAGGAATACACCAGAGTTTTGTTGGAAAGTAGTGAACAGCACAAGGAAATGAGGGGAAGTAGACAAATCAGGGACAGTAATGACATGAAGAAAGTACTTGAACGTCTGGAATCCTTATCCCCATTCCATTCTACCTCGGGTCTCTGCAACATTGTAACAGGGCTAACTGCTGATCCTGGAGTTAACGTTCATCAATTGCATTCAATCGGTACGAACATTGTCGTAAAAATGATTGGGAAACAAGCCTTTACATATTCTGCCAAAAGATCTGACAAAGTGAAAACACTAGGATCTGCTTCTGCCGTTGTGATCACTGATGCTTCAGATATAGAAGTAGATCCTGCACTACTGTTTCAGAGAATGATGACTCTTGCCACTGGCGGAGACATGAATCTTGAAGATGTCATGTGTTACGAACTGTGTGCATATCCTCCTGCATTGTTCGAATCACGAAGTATCTTGAGGAAACCCGATAAGTCTCAGCTAGCTCATGCAATAATCAAATACACTGACACTTTACGCATGGAAGAAGTTCAAGAAATTCAGTGCACAGACCAGTGGTATTGGATGGTGGATCTCTACTACATCGTGTTTCCTGGCGTCAAGATGAAACATATGACAGCATCGCCAACTCATATGCCGATTTCACTCTGAAAACATATGGAAAAGCAATCATTATTTTTGATGGCTAGAGCAGCTCTCCTACGATCAAGGACATGACCCACAGAAGACGCAGCACCAAGACAAGCAGAAATGTGAATCTCAGTCCAAGCATGAAGTTCGTTGGCCAGAAGGAACACTTCTTGGCTAATGAAAACAACAAGCAAGCATTTATTTCCCTCGTAGGTGAGATGTTGAAGAAGCACGGGTGTACTGTTCACAACGCAGATGGGGATGCTGATGTGGACATCGTTCGTGCAGCAGTTTCCTCATCAGAAAATGCAACTACAACAGTAATAGGGGAAGACACCGACTTGCTGATTCTCCTTCTGTACCATGCCAAGGACAGTGGTTTCAAGTTGTACTATCGCAGCGATATAAGACGGGGACCATCTCCTAATCCTGTGTATGATATTCTCAGCATTCAATCATTGTTAGGCAATGACATCTGCAAGTATCTCCTGTTTGTGCATGCTTTTACGGGCTGTGATAGCACATCCAGAATTTTTTCGATCGGTAAAGCCAAAGCATTCGACACACTGATGAAGGTGGCTGAACTCCGTTCAGTTGCAAATACATTCTGTTCTGATTGTTGCCAACACTCTGACATTGAAGCCGCTGGAAGAAAGGCAATGCTTCTGTTGTATGGCTGCAAAACACTTGAATCCACTAACGCACTACGTCATCGAATGTTAGTTGAAAAGGTAGCTACATCTAAATCTTTTGTTACACCCGAACGTTTGCCACCTACCGATGCGTCCACAAAGTACCACAGCTTTCGCACATACTTTCAAATACTAATCTGGAAGTCTACAGAAGAGAAGATCGATGCAGAACAGTGGGGTTGGTATGTAAAGAATAATTCCTACTACCCTACAGCCTGCGACAAGCCACCAGCTCCAAATTATCTACTCAACATGATCCGCTGCTCCTGCAAGACGAAATGTGCTACTTCAAGATGTGGATGCAAGCGTAATGGAATGCCCTGTTCAGCCGCTTGTGGCGAGTGCCAAATCAGTGGTTGCGATAACAACCCAAGTACCGGTAATCTATCCGATGATAGTGATGAAGAGGATTAATTTCTGTATGTTTGTGACCAGGTATCACTTCTTCTGTAATGAACATAACTTGAAACTGGGAAAAAAATAATTGTTGTATTATTGATTATAAAAATCTGTAAAAAGCTATATAATATTATATTTGCGTAATAACTGGTTGTGTTGTATATTGTTGAATTATTTAAAACATTACAACTGAAAGAAAAAGCATCAAATGTATCTCTATAAATAAAAGCGTAAATTATATATATTTTTTTTTTCGTAGGAAACATCCAGTCCGCCATTTTGAATTTCATTTTTGGGGGTGTTCCCGGGGTCCAATTTTGTCGGATTTTGGATATGTTATTCGGCAATGGTTCCTGAGCTGGAAACAGTTTAGAAAGCTTCTGAAGCAATTTTGCCCAGGTCTAACTACAAATTGCCTGGACTATGTGTCTAATATCCTGAATTCGATTTCGAACAAACAGGTTTTTTATTTTGACATTGACGTCTGACGAAATGATCCAAGACATCACAATTTGAGTATCAACAAAAATCTTGATATCTGAGAACTGAGCTTTAATGGATGAGAGAAATTGAGGAAGACATTTGAACGATAGATAAACAAAGTAATTCCAAAGTAGGTAAAGTACGTGCTTGAATAGGAGCCACTTTAGCCTTGGAAAAAAACTACGCAGTTGGCCCTTCAGGATCAAACTTAGACTGCAAATCCGTGACAACTGGCACTAGAGTGACAAAAAACGACGAATGAAACAGTCACTAGATTCGAAAGCTGAACGTTTGAAAGAAAGATTTGAAAGTGCTTCAAGATCTTTGTAAATCTTAGTCCAAACCTTCAATTCATCTTGACCGACTGTCTCATCCCAAGGCAACTTAAGCTTCCACAATTTTTTCATGAGGAGCCTACCCCGAATGGTAACTGGGAGGTAAAGGGATAATGGATCAAAAATTTTAGAAATTTGGGAAAGAATTTGGCGCTTGGTACAAGCTTCAGGGTCTAAATATTCTGACAGCAAGATTAAGTCTCGACTTACAAAGTGATAACCCAGCACCTTTTCCAAGCATTCATGTTGAACAACTTTTTGAGACAGATCATGGAACACTAGACTAAGGTTGAAACCTCCCTCAGACATTCTCTGATTTAAAGTGGAGTATAATTCCAGAAGTAATTCTGGATCTGAATTTGTGAAAATTAAATTATCCACATAAAAATGTTTGAGAACCTGAGAGCATAAATCATCTAGATACTGATTGGCGTGATATTTAATGACATAATTCAGTATGAAAGGTGAACTGGCTAGACCAAATACTATGGTAGTATACCGATAAGTTAATAATTGACCGTCCTCTTCCCAGAAAAAACAAAACCTATTTTTATCAACATCAAGCTTGAGCTTGATTGGAAGAAATGCCTGCTTTATATCTGAAAGGATTACGTATTGATTGGTTCTGAATGAGCATAAGGTAAACAGTGAATTCATGAGGTCTATACCAGGATATGCAGCTTCATTAAGAGGAGCAGCTTGACCAGTTTTCAAACTACAATTGAAAACTGGCCTTATTTTAGTTTAACTTGATCTCCCACCCTAATGACTGGCCTATGAGGTATCCAGATGTAGTTCTGATATTGGTCTGGAGTCACATCAAACCTTTCAATTATCCCATCATCTAATTGCTGTTTAAATACATCAGCATATTTAGAGTGCAAGTTTTTCTTATTGAGAAATCCAATTACCCTTTTTACAGTTGCCAATGCTATTTTATGATTAGATGGAATACGGTTAATTAGCTCATGCCACGGTAACTCAACATAATATTGGCCACCAGACAGATGTATAGAGTCATTAAATTGTTTAACTTTGCTCTCATCCAAACTACCATTTGAACTCTCATCTATACCTATAGACTCCAATTTATATAAATTTTCTAGACCTAAGTCTAGATCGGAGTCGGATTTACAGTGACACAAAGGATTGAAATAACTTGGGGGTCGGATTCATGACAGTTCACGATACAATGAAGACCCGGTTCAGCATTGTTGAAGACCGCAAGCGAACTCTCCCCATCTCTCGACTCGTGAATCTGTAAACCATTTGAGTCCTGATTTAAACATGGTATTTGAATATTTGAAGCTAAGCTTGGATTCGGTGTTCCACTTGAGGGGTTAGTAAGTTTAAAAAGGGAACAATGCCAAGGGTTTTTACACCCCGAAAGCCCTGAATTAGTAGGTTTTAAAACTTGAACAGCAGATTGCTCCCCTGCCGTGAAACTCGAATCAAAACTTGAAACTTGGATTGGATCCATCAGTCTCAGTCAGAGGAAGGGAATTTTGTTGATCAATTTCCGAAGATTTTTCTAGTCAAATTTTTAACAGGAGTTCTTGAAGAAAACTGAAGAGTTTCCTTGACAGATCCTACGACTGTTGCTGGAATGTTGAAATGGACTCTTGAAAGTATCCAACTCTCCAATAGGTATAAGTCCTTGAGAAACTGATATGGCAGTACCATTCTTGAGTTTTACGAAGGAGAATGGCATAAAATCTTGAAGCACATCAATTCCAATTAATCCTTCAATGTTTGAGATGAAATCATTCTGAAGGTCATAGAAGGTCTTGTCCCCGAACGTAATTCCTTCTTGAAGTTGAGAAATCACGTTTTTTAATTCTGGAACGGTATAATCTAAATCCATCTTTTCATCTACGATGAAATTGAGAGTAGCTTTCGATGGATTCAGCCTTACACCCAACTCCACTTCTTGAATTTCTCTAGCTTGAGATCCAATAAAGGTTCTTATTAGACATTCGAATTTAGGTTTTTTCTTTAATTGGCATTCCCAACCATCTAGAACTGAGGGTCTGATATATGATCTTTGTGAAGCTAAATCTAGCAAACACCTAACTGATTTGACATTATTTTGATTTACAAGTTCGAGAGTCACGGTAGGTAACAAGACGCCGCGACTTCGAAATATCTGATTCTCCGAAGACATTGCATGCACCGATACACTGTTTACCTGCGTCTCGACACCATTAGTTATTTTATTTGAACCCAACTTGGGACATAATGCTGAAATATGAGAGTTCAAACCGCAGGTTGCACAAGAAAATGAGAGCTTGTTAGCCTTACCAGGACAATTTTTTTCCCAAATGTCTGATGCTCGAACAAAGAGCATAAATTGATTTCTTGACATCTTTTAAGCCTTTTTTGAAGCGTCATATTTAGAACAGCGAAATAAAGAGTGGTCGCCATCACAAAATTTACACTTTTTAAAGTTATGAGCGGCCTTTTTAGGTTGAGGCATATTTGAGGCTGCAGTCTGAAAAGTTTGAAGAGTGGCTTTAGGTTCTTCATTTTTAATGTTTTTTACCACATTATTGGGTTTATAGAATTTTTTGAGATTTTGATTAGGTTTGGCTTTACTTGACTTTAATCTGGACAAAGTTCTAATAATCTCACCATAATTCTTAAAAATTTGATTTGGAGAAGGGTAATTGGATTCGCATTTGCGAACAATTTCCTTCTTGAATGAAATAGGTAATTTACTCATTAAGATGTGACCCAACAACAAACTACCAGACGAGGTTTCATCCATTAAATCCACCTCAATTTTTAAGATCAAGAACCATAGCTCGAATTTCACTAAGCCAGTTATTTAATTTATCATATTGAAAGTCATCAATTTCATTAGCCGTAACTAATTTCTTGAGTGACTCATCAATTATATAAGGGATATCTAGAAAAAGATCTTTCAAAATGTCTAGAGCTATCTCATAATTGTCATCAACATTTGACAAATGTTTAATTGATTGATAAGCTATGTCCCCCAAGTACCCTTTCAAGTATGATAATTTGGCAGAATTTGTCAGATCAGTACGAAGGTTAGGTGGTGCAGCATTACGCTTCAAAATAGCACTTAAACCATTCATGAATTCACTTTGAAAAGCTATTTTCTAGGTTATTTGTTACATTTCCAGAACTTAATTTTGTTTTCTATGCATCCTTCATTTGAGCTAATACATTTTTTACTTTAAAAATGCATTTTCGAATTTCTAAATCCCTATCCTCCGATTCTTTTAAATCATCTAAATATTCTTGATCCCCTACACTACTGAATTTTGTCATTAAGCTCCAAATGTTTACTTGATGGTTACAAAGTTGTTCTAGTCTACTCTCTAGATCAGGGGTGGGGAAACTTTTCAGTACCAAGGGCGAAAATCGATAACATAAACACCTCCGAGGGCGTCTGGCAAATTTTAAGCTTATATACAGCGTGTCCCAAAGAAATGTATACCCAATTTGTTCGATAATACCAGCTATGAGGATAATAAATATATTACTTTTTATATGTTTTTTAATAAAGAATTTTCTCCTGAATCTAAATATGTAATTATTTGTATTAAAAATTGAAGAACAAAAAAGTTACAGATGTTTAAATTATAATTATTATTTTCGAGACTTCATGTGCGATATTTTCTAATATTTTAACCGACTGTTTTGAGATACTTATGTTTAGTGTTGATACTGAAGCATAAATGTTGTAATTATTAGTTAATTCAAAAAATTTACAAATTCCATGGTTAAATGACACTTTATCTAAGATGTTCGACGTCTTCCAGAACGTTGTTTTTGTAAGTTTTGCACAGTGCCGTCGGTTTCAAACTTATCTCGTATACGTGCAAAAATATTAGAAAATATCGCACATGAAGTCTCGAAAATAATAATTATAATTTAAACATCTGTAACTTTTTTGTTTTTCAATTTTTAATAAATATAATTACATATTTAGATTCAGGAGAAAATTCTTTATTAAAAACCATATGAAAAGTAATATATTTATTATCCTCATAGCTGGTATTATCGAACAAAGTGGGTATACATTTCTTTGGGACACGCTGTATATAAGATGTATTTTAAAAAGCTATTTGCTGGGCTGTAAATAAATAATTTTTAGTAAATAATAAATACCTAAGCGGGCGAATTGAAATTAGCTCGTGAGCGAAATTTCGCCCGCGGGCGAGGGTTTCCCCACCCCTGCTCAAGATCTTCAACGAGAATTTCCTTCTCGTTTAAAAGCTCGTCCAAACTCGAAATGAGTCTAGAAACCATAGCTCTATGACCTCCACGACTTTTAACAAATTCTTTAAGTACAGACATGTTTGTTAAAATTTCTTGAACGTTGGAACTAAAAAATACTTAATCGAATTTTACTTAATTCTAGAATAATAAGATGGAATTCTTGAATCAAAATTTTAAATTTAATTTGAAGACAAAAAGGTAGATTCACAAAAATTGAGGCTCAATGGTAGGCCCGAAAAAGTAGGCCCCAAATGGTAGGCCAAACTTTAATCCTGGAAATACCAAACCCACTCTGTGATCAAACTAATTCACAGCAGCAGAATCTTGACTTAATTATTACAAACAAATAACTTTCTTGAAAATAAATTGACAGTTTTCCCTTTGACCTTACAAACAAATTAATGGTCAGGCTGTACTTTCACACTTGAGTACCAAATTTTGAGCAAGAGGATAGGACAGCTTTCTTTTTTTGGAGATTTCACTGTCAATTTAGCAATTCCAACAATTTATAATTTTTAAAGCTTAAATAAATTCTAGAAAAATAACTATGCACAGATTTATAATCTGAAGTTTTTAATTTTGATAATGCTTACTAATTTCACTGAAATTACTAAATTCCAGAACAGGACTTAATTATCTATCAGCAGGAATGTGATATAAATATGAACTGAAACTCAAATATGTAGAGTTTAAAACTAATTAAAGTTTGTTAACTTAAGAATTGCAAAATTTAAATAACTAATTTAAATGAAAAATTTCTATCAGTTATGTTAGAATTAAAATTGTTTTAACCCAACACAGTATTTGAATACTAAACTATTAATTTATTAACACTAAATAACGATTATGAATTATTTCCGGAATCATAAATTAAATCCTGACTAATATTATTGAATCCCGCTGATAGAAATTTTATGCTATCAGAGGGTTAAACTTGATTATAGTTTAACACCCTCTTTAGTTGGTAGTAATTAACTGTTATTCTAAGAAAACAAAATAGACCATTACCTTAGTAGTTTTAATTGTAAACACTTTACCTTGATAATACTTGAATATAAAGAAGATTGACTGCCTGTTTTCTGAAAGGGAAATTTTATACCTAACAGCCTTATAACAACCTAATTTGAAATACAGGGGTTAGACAAAATAATATGAACACCCGCCGATTTCACCGGTTATCTTTACGGACTGCTCAGACACAAAGTAAACGGTCAAATGACTAACAAACCTATTTAAATGCGTAACAGAGTGTGTATACGTCATGTTATAACCCTCACGTTGTTTTTACAGATCTGAGTGAATTATGAATTAGCAGTTATGAAAGACCTGTCAGACTTCCAAAGAGGGCAAATTGTCGGAGCGCGGATGGCTGGTGCATCGGTGACGAAAACCGCTCAGATGTTCAATGTATCCAGAGGAACTGTCTCTATGGTCATGTCTGCATACCAAAACCATGGAAAGACAAGCACCGACAAATGCAATAGTGGACGCAAGAAGAAGCTGTGTGATCGAGACCGCCGGGTGCTAAAGCGCATTGTGACAAAGAACCATAAGACCACAGCTCCAAAAGTGACTGCAGAGCTTAACCAGCATCTTGCAAGCCCGGTATCGACCAGAACTGTACGTCGCGAGCTCCATGGAGCTGGATACCATGGGAGGGCTGCAATTGCCAAACCCTTCCTTTCGCACATCAACATTGAGCGGCGCAGAAAATGGTGTAATGACCATAAGAATTGGTCAATGGACCGGTGGAAGAATGTAGTCTACTCCGACGAATCCTTTACGCTATTTCCATGTTCCGGTCGAGTTTACGTCTGGAGACAGCCTAAAGATGCTTATGACCCCGACTGCCTGACCCCAACCGTTAAGCATGGAGGCGGATCTGTGATGGTTTGGGCAGCAATATCGTGGAATACTCTTTTCCCAGCTGTAATACTGCATGGTAGGGTTAAAGCCCAGGTCTATCTGTCAATATTGGCTGACCAGGTCCATCCCATGGTCCAAACGCTGTTTCCCAATGGCGGCGCCGTCTTCCAGGATGATAATGCACCAATCCACACCGCTGGGGTCGTTAAAAACTGGTTTGAAGAGCATGTTAATGAAGTAGAACGCTTGGATTGGCCTCCACAATCCCCGGATCTTAACATTATCGAGCATCTGTGGTGTCAGTTAGAGCAGCAGGTCAGAAGCCGATTCCCACCGCCGGCGTCTTTGGAGGAACTGGAGCAGGGTTTGCTCGAAGAATGGTTCAAGATTCCTCTAGCCACTGTCCAAAAGCTGTATGAATCAATTCCCCGACGCATTGCAGCTGTTATTGCCGCTAAAGGAGGACCAACTCCATATTAAGAATAAAAACCGCCATTTATCAAGGTGTTCATATTATTTTGTCTAACCCCTGTAAATGATTGAACTTGAAACATAAATGCAATTTAATGCACTTTACTATGATACACCGATCAAACCTGAAGAAAAAACAGCAACATAGCTAGCTGAACAAATTTGAGACAAAATTCTTCTATAACCTCACTATTCAGAGTTTTGAAACCAATTAAACCGTCCAACAACTTCACTATCAAGTCTCTTTCTCTCACAAAACACCAGCAGATTTAATGAGGCAGCCGGTACGGTTTATAGTTGTAGTGGTTTGAAAATACGGAAGATATATCCGTACAAACTCGAACCAACCGTTTGTTAAATTAATGAAATGATTGAATATAATGAGAAATAAATAAGAAAATAAATCTAATAATATATATATATATATATATATATATATATATATATATATATATATATATATATATATATATTAGGGTGGAGTGAAAATGATAATTTACAATGGTACACTGATATTTTATTGCAGTGTTTGCTGAGAAAAACGAATATGTTGATACAAATTGTGCCAGGTTTCTCAAACCGCCCAGTTTTGCATGAATTTAACAAACACAGAAGATAGAGTTCTCATCCAGCATACATCCGTCAACATTACATCATATGAATTAATGTCATTATGAATTTACAATTATAAATTTTTATAACTTTAATATATTATTTTGCGTTATTCCCAGATTTAACTAGTCCTGCCAACGTCGTACTGTATATTTGTACGCATCGTGTCTTCTGATTCCCCAGGTACCACAGTTCGCCTGACAGCCAGCTGCAGTAGTTGTACCCCAGCTACAGAATCCAGACGTAAGAAGCTCGTGAGGATGCTATGAGAAATGAGATAAAAATTATTCTGTTACACTTGTTACAACGTACATTTGACTGACGTGAGTAAATTGAGTAAATATTCGTCGTTTTCCTAGCAATTAAAATTCCCTGAAATTTATTTTAGCGTTTGTTCTTATTTTTCAGTTAATAATTCACCTATAGAAGAGTAGAGATGGAATCAGCATCCCACACATCAGTGTCTCCACAACTGAAACAACATCCTTCTTCACATCAAGCTAGCAATTTCCCCTCTTGCAGCAACTCTACACCAACAGCTTTCCATGCAGCAGCATCTCCGCTTTCAAGTTCCCCATGCTATTCAGCAAGGAAAAAATTTGTGAACACAAGGTATTCTAAGCAACATTGTATGTTTGGAACTCCTGAGAAGTTGCCTCATAATCTTTTGCCAACTAATTTACAAGTGGCTCTGTACTTTCTTTATCTCAAAGAAAGGAAAAATGTAGCTAACAAGCCAATCATCAGACAAATAGTTCAGGAGCTACTAAAACTTTGGCAGCAAACATCAATCCTCACAGTTCAGGAGCTACTAAAACTTTGGCAGCAAACATCAATCCTCACAGTTCAGGAAAAAGCTGTTTCAAAAGGTAGCAAGATTTAGAGAAAGAGGAACAACACTGAGTAGCTCAAAAATATCAGTGGAACTAAAAAATTAATATACGAATAATCTCAGTAATTTTTTTTCCCTTCTACTCCAGCTGGAGAGAGTTTCTTACTTCACGGGTTAAGGAATTTTTAGGTACAGCCTAGTACTAGGCGTAAGATAGAGGTGCTGTATCGTAGTATCTCCCCTACAATTTCTCCAGATGTTATACTTATGGGCAGTTGGTCTAGGAACTCCACTGTAGATTTCTTTACTGCCCTTGTCACTCCCACCACTATTGGGATGATCTCAGGTTCTACTGTACAATCCACATTCTCCGTATTTCATGTTTGAGTCTCTGATATTTTAAGACCTTTTCCCTTTCATAGTTAGCCACATTCCAGTCCGCTGGGACTCCTACTTCCACCAAGAGGCATTTGTTACCCTCCTTTTCTCGCACTACTATGTCTGGCCTGCATCCTGATACCCTGATGTCAGTTGGTATCTCATGATCAATTGATCATATAGGAGCAGCACTTTATCATTGTCTTCTATTCCTTGTTTTATTGCATTCTTTTTGTTTTCTCCCTTCTACTCCAGCTGGAGAGAGTTTCTTACTTCCGTAGTTAAACCTTAACCCTAAGGAATGTCTAGGTACAGCCTAGTAGTGGTGGCCCGGATGTCAGTTTTTCAACAACTGCGGATGCGGATGCGGATTTTTAATTTCAATATCCGCGGATGCGGATGCGGATATTTAATCTAGCAATATAATATAGAATTATGAATATATAACATAATTTTTCAAATTTCGATAAAATTATGATAAAAATAATAACTCTCAAGAGTTTCAGCCACAGAAAATTCAACGAAACAATTTCATTAAATTTTCTGTGTTACCAGGTATTTATATTTTGAGGTTTATATACGTGTACAGGGCTATTTAAAATGATTCATCCGATTTCAACTGAGAATACTTCCGTACCTATCAACCGTGCATCAACTGGGCATACCACATGAAAGAGGAAATCTCCAAGTTTTACAAGATCACCGCGAGAGGGCTCCAAAGTCACGCCGTGGCCTAGTCTAGCAACAAACAGTCAGTGTGAAAATGGCGTGGGCCCCATGACTTGGTGCTCCACAGCTGGCCCCCTAGGTCGCCGGATCTTACACCGTGCAACTTCTTCCTTTGGGGGTACGTTAAGGATACTGTGTACGTGCCACCATTGCCCACATCTTTGGATGAGCTCCGAACTCGCATTGTTACTGCCGTAGAGTCAGTGACAACGGACATGCTGGAGCGAGTATGGGAGGAATTCGACTATCGTGTCGACGTTGCTCGTGTAACTAGGAGAAGTCACATAGAGCATTTATGAGGTGAGAGACAAAATTTGGACAGTTTTTCTTTTGGTTGATGTATCACAAATCACTTTGTATTTGTAACATTAAAAAATATTCTCATTTGAAATCAGGTGAATCATTTTCAATAGCCCTGTATTTGTTTGTTCATTAATAATTAATTAATACTTTACATGAAATGTGCATGACTGGGCCTTATAAGCTATTTTATAAGCTAATTTAATTGTAAATTGCATAATTTATTAGAGGTAATATCCGCACAACATCCTCAGTCAGAAGTGCGGATGCGGATGTTAAAAATTATGCGGATGCGGATATCCGGTCCACAACTACAGCCTAGTACTAGCCGTAATATATGTGCCTATAAATATATGTGTCTATAAATGTAATTTAAAATCTCATACAGGCATAGGATGCAGTGATGATTGTGAAGAAATTCACATAGATTGCATATGTCGGAGAGATAAAAAAGTACCAAAACAGGAATTACAGTTTCTATTTGATCAGAGGAGTGATCGTAAAATGTACATAGGTAGTGTAAATATGCATGCCACACAAATTTTATAAAGAGATACAGGAGGAAGCTCCCAGAACAAGTAAGTAAAGAAAAGAAAACCATCAATCGTTCTACTGAAGTTCAACCTTTGAGTTTAGTAGAAAATTCTTCAGATGAAGACAATGACAATTGGATAATGGAAACTGAAGACTATGGCTTTGAAAATACTGAAAGCGAAGTGAGAATATCTTTGCAGCATGTCGCAGTGCAGGCAGATAGATTTGATGTATCAGATCGTGCTACTGCTGCTATTGCAACTGCAACTTTGATAGACGTTGGTATGATCAACAAAGATGACCATCTCGTAATAGATAGAAGTAAAGTGCGGAGAGAAAGAGAAAGACTTCCATACACTTCGATGGTCGAAAGGATCAGATTAAGTAAAGTGAAAGTCAATGATAGGTGGTACAGTGAAAAGAAGAGTGAAGAACACTATGTAATGATTGCTGAACCAGGTGGAGAGTATATTACCAATCAGACACCAGCATCGAGTAAGGCTGCAAACATAGCAAATTCAGTATTGTCAGTTATTAAAGAGAGACATCTACAAAATGAAATAGCTGTAATAGGCTATGATAACACAAATACCAACACTGGTTATAAATGAGGTGTGATTCATGTTATGGAGAAAGCACTTGGTACGCTACTTCAGTGGTTCATTTGTATGCTTCATGCAAATGAATTGCCTCTAAGACATATTTCTGAAACACTGGATGGTACAACATCTGGGGCAAGTACTTTTGTTGGTCCTATTGGGAAAGCCATTCAGTTTTGTGAAAACAATCCAGCAGTACAATTCAAACGTATAGCTAGTGGTAAAGAACTATTATATCTGCCACAACACGTTGTACATGATTTTAGTAGATATCAGCAGTACCTCATTATTTCAGCAACCAGAAATGGTACAGTTGATGAACACCTTACTCATGCAAAGCCAGGTCCTCTTAGTCAGGCTAGATGGTTAACTGTTGCTAATAGGGTTTGTTAGGCTTTATGTTTCAACAGTAAAACCAACAAAGAAACTTTACACAATAACACACTTCATTGTAACAAATTATGCTCCTAATTGGTTTGACATCGAGTGTAGACCGAATTGCATAGATGGCCCAAAGCATGTGTTTTCTGTTATTAATAGGGTTAAGCATTTGCCTAGAGAATCAGTAGAAATTGTTAAGAAGTATATATCCCGAAATGCATACTTTGCTCACCCGGAAAATATTCTTCTGGCAATGTTTTGTGACTCAGCTAGGGAAAAACGTGAAAAAGCTTTAGCAAAATCATGGACATGCGAAATGAGACCAGTCAAAATTTAGAATTGAGAGATTTCAAGGTTTCTAATCTTAATTTTGATGCAAAGGACTGGGATGAAATAAATTAAGTCAGCCACCTCCTACAATGAAGCTAACAAAGGCAGAAATTTCTGCTATCAAAGAAAACGCATTGAACATTCCAAATTATCCCAATCATACCCAGAATGTAGAGCATTGTATTAAATTAGTGACGGACTCTTCAAGTTTGGTATTTGGGTTTGAAGCACGAGATGGTTTTATCGGAGCTAGAATGATTTCACTTAGTCTGATACCAGACGTAGAAACCAAAAAGGATTTTGTTAAAAGTTTGCCTTCTTTATTCGAATAGTTAAGGTTGTTTTATGCAGTTACCATTTGTGCACTCACTTGCTGTATTTCTATACTCTATATGTATTTTAAAACAAATTTTAAAAAAGGGTTATTTTTCTTTCCTTGTTTCTTTATATTCCTTGCAACAAAACACTAAATTCGAGAATATCATTAATCCCGAAAAGAGAAAGTAAATAGAAATTCATTAAATAACCTGAAACTTAATTGCAGAAGATGTATTTTTAAGTTTTGTGTGGGTTATATCTATTTGCTTCCCCCACAACTTAGCCAAGAATCAGTTATAAACCACCGTAAAACCAGTTACGATACCCATTTCATATTTTGGCAAAAATGGGGCAGTTCAAGATACTCTAGGTCTAGAATATTAATCCAGTTTTCATTGGGTTTCCTAGTTAAAACCACACTATAATTTCAGTGTGCCTAAAGGGAAAGAAAACTTTTGTCTGGTTTCACTCCGCCCTGTATATTATACCGGGTGTCCCAAAAGTCAGTTTACCGAAGAAAATGTTCTCCTAAGGTGAGTTTACTACAAAAGGAAAAACTTGTTTCATAAATATATTTACAAAACATAAGAAAACAAAGAAAAAAATTCCTGAAACATATTTACAAAACATGAGAATAGTTCTGGTTACAATAACTGTTCAAAATGTCGTCCATGTTGTTCGATGCACATCTTGTATCTGTCAACGGTTGACCGGCAAATTGCTTTACTGTACATAGTTCCTTATCATTGCTTAAGAGCTGGAATTCTTCGCAAATGTAGTCTTTAAGGTCCTGAAGACATGCTGGTTTTTTGCTGTAAAAAAAAATTGTCATAATATTTAGAATAATCATCAGGAGAAAACATTTTCCTCGGTAAACTGACTTTTGGGACACCTTGTATATACTGTATATAAAATCTCCACAACAGCTTCCTAAAATGAAAAATACTTTTGAATAAAATAAATCTAAATCGAGAGAGAGAGAGAGAGTTACAAGGAGTTACAAGGAAAAGAAGTACCTCAAAAGGCCTTGCATCCATCGTCACCAACATCGAGTGACGTGAGGCAACATCAATCCTATCTACTTTATCTCTAATTCTGTCAATCCTGGCTCCTGGTAGACGGACCCTCCTACTCGTAGTTGGATTCCGTCCAACGAACTCCTTATCCATGTGACGCACTAAGGAGTCACCAATTGAAATCGTTTCCCCCTCGTTCACATCCCTATCCAACTGGGCGAAAGGGTTCGAAACATCGACAGGGGGGGATTCCTATCACCTAACGTACCCTTAACTACTCTAAATCCCTCCCCGTCTACTAATCTCGGGCCTACCTTAACCCCTTCCTCAACTCTATCTAACCTTCCCGATAAGCTACCTATACTAGAAACTAGGTTCCTAACCTCACCCTTCAACTTACTAACGTCGTCAACGTTAGTATAGGTTCGGCCTTCGTCAACTGTAACCTTACCCCTGCCCTCATCGAGCGTTGCAAGTCTCCCCCTCAACTCGCGTACACTACGTTTTAAATCCACTATCTCTTCACCCAGCTCACAAAAGAAACAAACCGATCTCAGTAATCGCCATAGGACCGCCGTTGTAATCTTTAAAATCAGTATACCACCGACTAACCCCCACACCTAGCACACGACGCTCTCTGCGACGGCATCGCGCAAGTTAAAGTAGTTAACGTTTATAACCGTCACAAATTTAAGTTAAACTAAGCCCGCATGCTTTGAAAACTTCTAAATCACTAAAAACCAATAATATTCAGTTACTTAACTATAACAATGTGAATATAAACGCAAGTATATAAAATTCAGAACTTTCCAACAGTAAATTTATCGACAATATCCAAAAGTAGAAACAATATCAGAGAGCCCAGGGAATGCGTCCGCTCAGTGATGATGACGATGACGATGATTATGATGATTAATTAATTTACATTCCACAAAAAATAAAAATAAAGCCCTTCCGAGTACTTAACGGATTAGTTTCAACGCTTCTTTATCTTTATTTTTATTATTTAGTTCGGGTTTATGAAATGGTTCATGAAATTACTATTCTGTATTTATAGAATTTACTGTATTTACTGAATTTATATTAAATGTTGGTTCTTGTTACATGAAAATCTGGTTGCAACCCTTAACCAATCTGTTTGACAACCACTATTCATGTCTATTATACCCAAAATACTCGTATAAGCATGGTTTACCTAATCACTGCATAATTGAATCAACCATTTTTGTTTGGTTGTAAGGTGGTTTGGTTGTTGCAACCAAATACTGCATGACTGCACTAACAATTTAAGTCTGTAACAGAAAAATAAACGTGGCTAGTAATCATTGCTTAGTTGAATTAACAATTTTGAACTGGTCACCAGATTGTTAAAATCAGTTGCTGGAACCAATGACTTTTTTCTGCGTGAATCGTAATAAAAGTGAACACGAGTTCACAATGAAAAAATTCATTAACTATTCCATGTGATCTGTCTTTCCTTGTGAACAGACGTGTTTTATCGAGTGTTCAGTGTTACCAATTGGATAAGTTGTTTCAGTCAAAGTAACTTTAAAAAAATAGCGTTCTGTGCCTTCTTAACTAAATTACCTTGCGTTACTCATTATTCATAACCAAATATATTTTATTTATTGACTTTATTTATTGTTATTGTGAAATTCCAATCTAGTGGAAAACGTTGTTTAATAAGATTGATTTTGCTTGGCTGAGGATAAGCAAGCGGGGTGTGGTCACCCTCCGTGGGAAAAAAATCGGTCGAACAATGGGCAGATAAGTTATTTTTTTTATTGTTTATAAATTGCCTTGTAGCTTTGTCTCTCTTTATTAATACTTTTCCTTTAGCAGACCCTTCGTCGGTAGCATAATTACGTATATATATGTTCTTGTTTTTTTCGTTCAGTACAATTTTGTGTTAGAGGAACCTGCCTTCTGCGTTTCAAGAATATTTTTGGTAGGCTTGCCTTGGTGACGTCACAACTAAGCACGATGTAGACCTACGTTTTATTTATTAACTGCTTTTTACTTATTCCCGGAGACGAACGTCGTTATTTGATTATTACCTATTCTTAACTTATTATTAATTTACAAACGCTAATAATTTAATTAGTTAATAGCATGGCACCCCGTCAAGTACTTGCAGTCGGTGCGAAGGGAAGTTTGCTGCTTACACGTTTAATTTAGCTAATAATAATGATCAATATGTTTGCAGGTGGTGCTTGAACATGGATTTGCTAAAGAATGAGCTGCAGCGTGAGAGGGAGGCCAGAGTGAGGCTTGAAGAAAGGGTGATGGTCCTGACGGAGAAATTAGAATCCCTTGGACATTCTGAGAGGAGTTATTCTTCACTCGCGGCCTCTCCTGCCCCAATTTATACTAATGGTATAACTAATTCCATTGTTCGAGGGCAGCTCGAGGAATTCTGTGGAAGAAACCCCCGTCGTAGGCGCCATTACTGCTACTCTGGTGCAAGGGTGGAGGATTAGAAATAAATTAAACGAATTTAAGGAGATAATTTGTTCCGGCAACTACGATATAGTTGCTATCACTGAAACGTGGTTAAATACCGTGACTCGGGACTTGTTGGGGTAACTTGAAATACCGGGTTTTAAACTCTTTACTAATGATAGGTTATATAGGATTGGTGGCGGCGTTTTGCTGTACATTCGTAATTCCCTTAGGGCTATCGAGGTTAAGATAGATTTTCCGGCAGCAATTAATGCGATATGGGTTGAAGTTAGGGCGCGTAGTCTTAGTTTCAGTTTGGTTGTTGTTTATAGACCTCCCGTTCAACCCCTCGATACCGATACTAGATTTTACACACTTCTTAGTAACTTTATTAATAATCGAGAGAGTATAGTTGTCGGAGACTTTAACTGCCCTAACGTCAATTACGAGACTTTTACTGGTAACGTTGAGGGTTTGAGATTGATTGAGTTCATGGAAGATAATTTTTTACGACAGATGGTTACGGAACCAACGCGCGGTGATAATATTTTAGACGTGGTGATGACGAACGGCGAAAACATAGTCGAAGGTTTAGAAGTAGGCGAGAGTTTAGGATGTAGTCATCATCAAATTCTTAGGTTTAAGTTATTGATAGAAAACACTAAGGATAGTAACGTAATAGAAGTCCCTGATTTTCGTAAGGCCAATTTTAATAGTTTTGCGGATACGATGAAAGTAGTGGGCTGGGGTGACTTATTTATAGGTAATGACGCAAATTTGCATTGGGAGGCGTTTAAAGATAGTTTCTTGAATATCGAAAGGGAGTTTATTCCTCGTAAGCCCAAGCGCACTAGAAATCATGTTAGGCCTAAGTGGTGGACTAGGGAAATAGGCGAGTTCATAAACGAGCGTAACAGAGCGTATAGACTTAATAAGCGCAATGGCACGGTAGCTAACGCTAATAGATATATCGAGCTTAGACGTCAGGTTAAAAGATCAGTTAGGAAAGCTAAGCGTAATTTAGAGATCCTTATAGCTGCGGATAGTAAACATAACCCAAAAAAGTTTTCCGATTACGTGAATAATCGTAAGCCGATAAAAGATAATATAGGTCCTTTCTTGGACGCTAATGGCGCTTTGGCTTCCGCTCAGGCGATGGCGGGTATTTTAAATAACTTTTTTGCGACAGTTTTCACCGTAGAAGACGTCAATAATGTCCCCGATGTGGACGATATCGTTCCATTTAGCAGCGAGACTATTTTGGATGAAATAACTGTTTACGAGGGTGAGATTGCGTATTATATCGATAAGCTAAAAGTTAGCAAGGCTCCAGGCCCTGTTGCGTTTTATCCTAGACGTCTGAAATATTTGAAAGACGTTGTCGTAGGCCCCTTAACGAAGATTTTTATTCAGTCACTGGAAACGGGAATTATTCCTGAAGACTTCAAATTAGCTAATGTTACGCCCATTTTTAAGAAAGGCGACCGCACAGTAGCTAGCAATTATAGGCCCATTAGCTTAACGTCAGTTGTCGGTAAGCTTTTGGAATCCGTAGTTAGGAGATCGTTTCATCGAACACTTAGAAAGTCGCGATTTTAATAGTAGTCAGCATGGGTTTCGATGCCATAAATCTTGTTTAACTAATTTGTTAGAATTTTATAACGAAACAGTGCGCGAATACGATACGCATAGAGCAGGTGACGTTATTTATTTAGATTTTAAAAAAGCGTTCGATACAGTTCCGCATAGAAGACTAACTGCGAAGGTTAAAGCGCACGGTATACGCGGTCAGGTAGCTAACTGGTTAGAGTTACAAGGGAGTTACAAGGAAAAGAAGTACCTCAAAAGGTCTTGCGGCCATACCGAGGAGGTACCAATGGCGACAGTGCCAAGGAAAATTTTCTACACGCTCAAATAGTGTGCAAGATTTGGTCTAACCTTTTCTTCAAATGATCCACAGAGGAACTGTTCACAACTTCTGAAGGTAACCTGTTCCACGTGTCACAGATCTTATACGTAAAGTAAGTCCCACACACACTAGTCCTAAACCGTTTCAAATCCAACTTCCAACCATTGTTGCGATTTGGGTTATCATTTAAACTAAACATGCTTCTAAAATCGACATCGTTGAACCCGCGTAAGAGCTTGAAAACCTCGATCAGTTGACCGCGCAGCCTCCGAGTTTCCAGCGAAAACAAGTTCAGGGCGCGTAACCGTCGATTGTAGCCCATATGCCTAACGGAAGGGATTAACTTTGTGGCCCTCGCCTGCACTCGCTCCAGCCTCTCAGGTGCGGCCGAACCAGGGAATTGTACAGAGAGAGGACACTCTCCTTGTTCCGAAACTGAAATTGCCTCCTGATATAACCCAACAGCTTCTGGGCTTTCTTTTCCACCTCTACGCACTGTTTGGTAAACTTAAGGTCGCTGCTAATTAGCACACCCAAGTCCTTTTCCAAATCAGTCGCCTCGATATTGTTCCCCAACATCGAGTAGTCCGACTTGGGATTGGCGTAGCCAATGTGCATCACTTTGCATTTACCGAAGTTAAACGGCATTTGCCATTTTTCGGACCACTCTTCTATCCTACCTAGGTCCGCACGCAGTTCCTCGATCGCTTCGGGCGTCCCAACATTGGCCCCAAGCTTGGTGTCATCAGCGAATTTGGCGATCCGACTGACGATGCCACCGTCGATATCATTTATGTAAATGATAAACAACAGTGGCCCCAAAACAGAACCCCGAGGAACCCCACTAGTGACCGAGGCCCAACCCGAACTAACCCCTTTAATTACAACCTTCTGCTGCCTATTCTTCAGCCAGTTTTCAATCCACCTACCTATTTCCCCAGCGATACCCAGCGCGCGCACTTTCGCCATTAGCCGGCAGTGAGGTACCTTATCAAAGGCTTTCTGAAAGTCGAGATAAAGTATATCAATCGCCCTACTCTTATCATACTCACTCAACATGACGTGGAAAAACTCGAGCAAGTTGGTGAGACACGACCTATGCCGTCTAAACCCATGTTGGGAGTCTCTAAGCAACTTGTAGGAATCCAAATGGTCAACGATCCTATCCGCTATTAAACCCTTTAATAATTTACCTACAACTGAAGTGAGACTAATGGGACGATAGTTCCCTGGACTTTCGTGATCCCTTTTCTTAAAGATAGGGGTCACGTTGGCGTCCCTCCAGTCACCAGGCACCTGGCCCATCTCCAACGATTTATTGAAGACTGTAGCCAGGTGGGGAGCCACCTGGTCACGCACCTCTCGCAACACTCCGGGGAGAAACTGGTCTGGCCCAGGAGCCTTAAACGCGCTCAGTTTGTCTATTCTATCGGCAACGACTGTCGCGGTACATCGAACATTATCCAGGCCAGCATCTTCGTGCCTGATGCCTGGCTCGGGGATGACGCGGGTGTCCTCCCTGGTGAACACTCCCGCAGAGAGGAATGGCTTCGTGCTTGGAGGCAGAGGGTCGTTGTAATGGTAGTAAATCGGGGTGGGTGGATGTAGGTAGCGGTGTCCCACAGGGTTCAGTGTTAGGCACATTGCTATTCTTAATTTACATTAACGACATAGATGTAGGTTTGACTAGTAACGTGTCAAAATTCGCGGACGATACTAAAATAGGCGGTAAGGTTGTGAACGAGGACGATAGAAATACGCTCCAAGACGATGTAAATAGGATTATAGAGTGGACGGATAAGTGGCAGATGCAATTTAACGTAGATAAATGTAAAGTTTTGCATATAGGTTCTCGTAACAATAATTACACGTACACGATGGATGATAAAGAGTAAGCAAGCGTTGACGAAGAAGTAGATTTAGGCGTACGCGTATCTAAGGATTTAAAAGTTAGTAACCACTGCCTGGAGTCTTGAGCTAAAGCTAATAGGATGTTAGGCTTCATAGCGCGTAATTTCGAATTTAAATCGAAGAATATTATATTTCCCCTTTACAAGTCCCTAGTCAGGCCTCATTTAGAATATGCCGTTCAGTTTTGGTGCCCGTATTTGCGTGAGGATATTGATAGGTTAGCAAAGGTTCAGCGTCGTGCCACGAAACTAATTCCGTCATTGCGCAACAAGCCTTATGAAGATAGGATTAAAGAATTTGACTTGCATTCACTCGAAACTAGGAGATTAAGGGGTGAGCTTATTGAAGTTTTCAAAATCTTTAATAAAATCGATAACGTAAATTTTGACAAACTGTTAACTTTCGATAATAGCAATACTCGTAATAACGGATTTAAGTTGCGTGGCAGACGTTTCATTACTAATATCACGAAAAACTTCTTTACGTTCAAAGTAATTGATAAATAGAATAATCTTCTCGCGCCCGTCGTTAACTCTCCCAGCGTTAATATGTTTAAGAACCGTTTAGATAGGCATTTTAAAAATATTAACGTTGTTTAATATAATAATAAAACAATCCTCCTTTTCCCTCCGAGCCGCCCCCTTTTCCCTCCGAGCCGCCCCCTTTTCCCTCCGAGCCGCCCCCTTTTCCCTCCGAGCCGCACCCTTTTCCATCCGAGCCGCACCCTTTTCCATCCGAGCCGCACCCTTTTCCCTCCGAGCCGCACCCTTTTCCCTCTCCCTCGTTAGAATTATTAACGGTGTTTAATATAATAAAACCATTAGCAACAGGAGCTCTGGGGGTGGTGATCAAGGATGAGTCAGTCGACGATAATGCCAGCTTGTGACCTGCCAGCGTGTGATGCCAGCAAAAAAAAAAAAAATTAGACTAACACGAACTTAGATGTAGCTCGTAGCGTAAACTAACCCACTTTTTGTTATTCTTTCTACTTTTTTTTTCTCTCTCTCCTTATTTGCATGTCTGTAACGCTCTTCATTGCATGTCTGTAGTTTGCATGGTATGATAGTGTTTGAGTTAAGCATGTGTTGCATGGTTTGTAATGCGTTCTTATTTTACTTCTTTTCATCTTCCACCCCTTTCCGGCTGAGTGGGCTGCATCCTCTACCTCCCTTTGGAGTGGAGGACTGGTCTGCAACAGCTGGAAGTATTCTCTTCGACTATTTTTCCGACTTGTCGGCAGTGGCCGGCGGATGGTGATGGTGTCTTTCTTTCTCTCTTTCTGAATGAATTTTAACCCACGAGTGATAGGTTTTGCTACTTACTTAACCCCTTATTCTCTTCTTTTAACCCCTTACTTTCTTCTTTTTCTCGGGCTAACCTTAGAGTGGATCTTAGGGTCTTTCTTAGCTTTAGCTTCTGTAGATCTGTAGATATAACGAATAGTATTGACCATTTTACAGACGGAACCTCTGAGGACACAACGTGTTATTCATGTCGGTACTAATAACGTTTTAAATTCTAGATCGGAAGAGCTGCTGGCTTGGTATAGGGACTTATTAGAGCGACAAAAGAAAAAACTAATAAGATTGTTTTAACAGGTATACTTCCTCGAATTATCCAACGTAACGAGTTCTACAGCAGTATACCTACAGTATATTAACAATAACTTAAAGTCTCTTTGCCAACAGGAAGGAATGCATTTTGTGAATTTTTGGAACAGTTTCTACGGCAGGAGAAACTTGTTCCTTGGAAATGGACTTCATCTTAATGACGTTGGAGCTGCGCGTTAGGAAGACTACTTCATAATACTGTCTTTTCTTTTCAGGTGCAGTAACTTGAACTGTCCCTGCGTAATTTCCTTAAATTACAAACCAAAAAATATGAATTTACCTTGTGCGCACGAAGGTAACCCGGTTTTAACAAACAATTTGAAGGTTTTATCTTTAAATGCTCGTAGTCTACGAAACAATATAAAATAATTTTTTTCTTTAATTGCTTGCAAAGACTATGATTTAATTGCGATAAATGAATTGTGCCTTAGGACTGAAACACGTGACTTTGTAGGGGAGTATGAACTTAGAGGTTATAGACTTTTTGTTAAAAACAGAATAGGTAGGCGAGGAGGTGTTATACTGTATATCAAAAATAATATTGCGAACGCTATAGAATTCAAGCACAGAATTTCAGAACCAATAGATTTGACTATAGCAGAACTTAAATTGAGTGATTTCCAACTTCTTCTTGCCGTTATATATAGGGCCCCCTAATCACACAGCTGATACGGACGAAGCGTTATATTGTGAACTAAAGAGAATAATAGGTAGTGAACAGGCCTTAATTATGGGTGACTTTAACTAAGCTAACTTGAATTACGATACAGTGTAAGGAGACGCGGAAGGTAACCGTTTAGTTAATTTTCTCGAGGATAGCTTTCTTATTCAAAAGGTTGGGGAACCTACGAGGTTGGACAGTATTTTAGATTTAGTAATAACTACGGATGATAGGCTTATCACTGATCTTCAAGTAATAGGGCCATTAAGCAATAGCGATCACAATATGGTAAAATTTGTCCTCTCAGTAAGTCACTCCAAACCAGCTAACTCGACTAAAATTCCTGACTTTCAGCACTCAGACTTTTGTAAATTTAGAAATGAATTGTCAAATGAGGACTGTGTACCGTACAAGATTAAGTGTGCGAAAGTAAATAACAAACCCTTGTGGTTTACTTCTAGAGTATGGGATATTATAAAGAGTAGAGATAGAGCTTATAGGTTACATAAGTGCGATAAAAACAATTTGTGGTTTCGAAACAACTATATATTATATATTTAAGGCGTGAAGCGAAAGCTTAATAAAAAAGCTGAAGCGCGTTTTTGAAATTTCTAGAGCTCGTGACGGCAAAGAAAACTCCAAGTGATTTTTCCAATACGTTAATAATAGGAACCCGGTAAAGAGCGTGTTGGGCCCGTTGAGAAATTTTGCGGGTGAGCTAGTCTCTGAAAACAAATAAATGGCTACTCTGCTAAACGAATTTTTTACGTCAGTTTTTACATTATAAGATGTAACGAATATCCCTCCAGTCATAGACATAATACCTTTTGATAATGATAATACTTTAGTTAATATTGTGGTGAGTGAAAGGGAGGTACTGCATTATATTTGTAAAATGAAAATGCTTAAATCACCGGGGCCGGATTCCATTTTTCCCATACAACTAAAAGAATTAAAAAAAGGCATTGTTGTGCGGTTAACATAGGTTTTTAATGCGTCTATTTCTGAGGGGTGCGTACCAGATAACTTCAAGTTAGCAAATGTAACACCTATTTTTAAGAAAGGCGATAAAAGTGTGGCGGGAAATTACAGGACAATCAGTTTGACGTCTGTTGTAGGTAAGTTATTGGAATCGATTATAATCAGGGATCGAATAGTCGAACACTTAGAAATGCATAACTTGATTAGAAATACGCAACAAGGTTTTAGGCGAAACAAATCTTGCTTAACTAATCTTTCGGAATTTTTCGACAGCGTGGTTGAAGTTTACGATAGTCATCAGGCGGTTGATGTAGTGTATTTAGATTTTCAAAAAGCGTTTGACACCGTACCGCACTAAAGAATCATTGAAAAAACTAAGGCTCATGGAATCAGGAGTGTAGTAATAAATTGGATAAAAGTGTGGTTGCGAGGTAGGTAACAGAGGGTGGTCGTTGATGGAGCGGAGTCGTCTTGGGCTAATGTAGCGAGCGGCGTTCCGCAGGGTTCTTTACTGGGCCCCTTGCTTTTTCTTTTATATATATATTAACGATTTAGATGTCGGCCTAGTCAGTACAGTTTTAAAGTTTGTGGATGACACGAAGTTGGGTGGTAGGGAGATTAATGACGAAGATAGAGGTGAAATCCAGGAAAATCTGAATAAGATCGTTGACTGGTCAGTCACATAGCAAATGAGATTTAATGTCGATAAGTGCAAAATTTTACATATAAGTTCACGTAACGGTAATTCTGCGTATAGTATGTCAGGGAAGGAGTTAACAAGCGTAGAGCAGGAAAAAGATTTAAGAGTTATAGTCACTGGTGATTTAAAAGTAGCGAAACAAAGTACAGCAACGGTCAAAAAGGCGAACAAAGTGCTAGGTTTTATAGATTGGAATTTTGAGTACAAATCGCGCGATATTATTGTTCCTCTTTATAAATCATTAGTTAGACCCCATTTGGAGTACGCGATCCAATTTTGGAATCCGCATATACGGAAGGATATAGACAAAATCGAAAGAGTTCAAAGATGAGCAACTAAGATGATTCCGTTGCTTAGGTCAAAGTCGTACGAGGATAGGCTGAAGGAGTTAAAATTAACTACACTCGAGATTGGGAGGCTAAGGGGCCGTTCAAAAATTACTTAACGCTATTTTTGCTAAAACTTGACACCCTAGATCCCCCAGGAACCTTCTGTAACACTAGACCAGACACCCTCTACAAAGGTGTTATGTAACACTTCTCCCACCCCACACGTTATGGAACGTTACACGGGGGTGGGGGTGTCAGGTTTAAGCAAAAATAGCGTTACGTAATTTTCGAACGGCGCCTAAGGGGTGATCTAATCCAGGTTTTTAAAATTATGAATGGGTTCGAAACAGCACAGTATAGTAGAACTAGAAATAACGGGTAGAAGCTGAGAAGTAGAAGGTTCGAGAGAGCAGTCACCAAAAACTTCTTTGCGCATAGAATAGTAAATAGCTGGAAATAGTTTGCCGGTAGAAGTAATTAGTAACACGTCTATAAACATGTTTAAAAATCGATTAGATGCATATGTTAATAGATTAGGTATAGTTTAAGGTAGTAAAATTAGGGTTTTTGTGGTTCAGAAATCACGCAAAATTGTTGGTTTCTTCGGCCACTACGGAGGACATGCGCAGTACACAATTACAAACACGGTTAGGTAGACTAGCCATGAGTGGATCCAAGGGTCTTCGCTGGTTGTAAACATTATAACATAACATTATAACAGCTAAAGTGGCTCAGTGAGTAACACCGTTTCTCTGGAAAACGCTGAGATCGGGGGTTCGAATCCTGATGATGCTGGTAATAATAATACAGAAGTTAGAGCAAAGGGCAGCATTAATTGGCTTACGCGCTGTGCCAGTTTCTGGCCTTTATTATTATTATTATTATTATTATTATTATTATTATTACTACTACTATAATTTGCCTAACCAAATCTATTTAAATTTAATTCCACTTTGAGATTGAGAAAGATAATTATGTGAAGGGTTTCATATTATTTTAATGCCTTTCAGGAATTTTTCATTCTAAATATTTAATTGATTCTTTAATATTAAGTATTAATCTACCTGTCTTAAGTTTTAGATATTCATAAATATTAACACTTAAAAGTAACAAGTTTATATATATATGTGTTAACCATGGCCTTCGGTGGTTCGGAGTTCTGGTTAGGTGGCAGCAACGGATTTCTCACTCTGTGGTAGCTGGTACTGTGTTGGAGCGTAGGTAATCGTAATAATTTCTTTGTATTACACTCTGATTTCTTCTTGTAGCGGATCGGAGGATTCTGTAAAAACTTACTAGGTTATCTGACGGTTCCCCGATCCTTCTTGTAGCGTATCGGAGAAGTTTGTGAAGCAATACTGGTCTCAGTCTTAAGACTTACTGATTTCTAAATTTACTGCTTCTTGAAAATGCTGTGTTATTCTAACAAAGATACTTTGGAGAATACGGACTCAAGGGTAGGGTTAAAAATATCTTTTACTGACTTTTACTGCTTCAAAAATATAACAAGGTATGCTTTCAGCCTCTAGGTCAGATCAGACAGAACAGAATGATAACTTAAAAGATTATAATGGTTTATATACGATTTAATTTGGTGATGTCATTATTATTTATGTTGACTTGTTTTCTCGATTCTTAATAGTCTGAATTCTTTTGCTAACTCAATCCATATTATGTGGATCTTGCAGAAACTGATAAAGCAAAATATTTGAAGATGAAAGCAAATTCTGCTTAACAGCATATTGAAAAATCTGATGTTATCACGACTTACCGTGTCAACTAAAAATTGAAATTAAGATATGCATTTTATTAAAATTAAATTTAAAAATTTAAAAATTAAATGCTGATTCAGGATGTAACTTCATCTTTTATGGTTTAAGAGAGAATAAAAAAAATTAACATTGCAAAATTTAACAAACTTACATGATAAAGCTTAATATAAAAAATAATTTGGTAATTAAAAAAAAGAGAAATAATTCATCAAATATTGGATGAGAAATTATTTAGCAAAACTAAAATAGAAAGAAAATTAAAATTTTAATTATTTTCCAAACTAGCATGAATTTATATACAGTTGGAGTGTCATGCGAGTCTGCACTTTATAAGCAAAAATAAATTTTAGAATTATCATTTTTACACACACACACACACACACACAGACACACATATATATATATATATATATATACAGGGGTTAGACAAAATAATATGAACACCCGCCGATTTCACCGGTTACCTTTACGGACTGCTCAGACACAAAGTAAACGGTCAAATGACTGGCAAACCTATTTAAATGCGTAACAGAGAGTGTATACGTCATGTTATAACCCTCACGTTGTTTTTACAGATCTGAGTGAATTATGAATTAGCAGTTATGAAAGACCTGTCAGACTTCCAAAGAGGGCAAATTGTCGGAGCGCGGATGGCTGGTGCATCGGTGACGAAAACCGCTCAAATGTTCAATGTATCCAGAGGAACTGTCTCTATGGTCATGTCTGCATACCAAAACCATGGAAAGACAAGCACCGACAAATGCAATAGTGGACGCAAGAAGAAGCTGTGTGATCGAGACCGCCGGGTGCTAAAGCGCATTGTGACAAAGAACCATAAGACCACAGCTCCAAAAGTGACTGCAGAGCTTAACCAGCATCTTGCAAGCCCGGTATCGATTAGAACTGTACGTCGCGAGCTCCATGGAGCTGGATACCATGGGAGGGCTGCAATTGCCAAACCCTTCCTTTCGCACATCAACATTGAGCGGCGCAGAAAATGGTGTAATGACCATAAGAATTGGTCAATGGACCGGTGGAAGAATGTAGTCTACTCCGACGAATCCTCCTTTACGCTATTTCCATGTTCCGGTCGAGTTTACGTCTGGAGACAGCCTAAAGATGCTTATGACCCCGACTGCCTGACCCCAACCGTTAAGCATGGAGGCGGATCTGTGATGGTTTGGGCAGCAATATCGTGGAATACTCTTGGCCCAGCTATAGTACTGCATGGTAGGGTTAACCAGGTCCATCCCATGGTCCAAACGCTGTTTCCCAATGGCGGCGCCGTCTTCCAGGATGGTAATGCACCAATCCACACCGCTGGGGTCGTTAAAAACTGGTTTGAAGAGCATGTTAGTGAAGTAGAACGCTTGGATTGGCCTCCACAATCCCCGGATCTTAACATTATCAAGCATCTGTGGTGTCAGTTGGAGCAGCAGGTCAGAAGCCGATTCCCACCGCCGGCGTCTTTGGAGGCCCTGGAGCAGGGTTTGCTCGAAGAATGGCTCAGGATTCCTCTAGCCACTGTCCAAAAGCTGTATGAATCAATTTCCCGACGCATTGCAGCTGTTATTGCCGCTAAAGGAGGACCAACTCCATATTAAGAATAAAAACCGCCATTTATCAAGGTGTTCATATTATTTTGTCCAACCCCTGTATATATATATATATATATATATATATACAGGGCGTCCCAAAAAAATGTATACACACTTTAAATACTTATAAAGGCAGTGTTTATTAAAATACATTTCATTTTCAAAATGTAATAGAATCTACAGACATTATTTAATTGTTTTGTCAACGCCTGTTTTCAAACTGACGTCCGTTCTGGTCCAGGCACTGCTGATAACGCGAAGCAATGGAATAGCAAACATCACGAAACATTTCGTTTGGTATTTGTGTGCATTCTCGTTCAATGGCTGCTCTCAATTCAGCGACTGTTGCAGGTTTTATAGCGTACACTTTGTCTTTTAAGTATCCCCATAAAAAAAAGTCTAGTGGTGTGAGGTCTGGTGAACGCGGAGGGTATTCTACGAAACCCCTTCGTCCAATCCACATCCACATCGTGCCAAGTACCACTCGCAATACTCCACTCTTCGGTCCGGATCATCTTCATTAATAGCATGGACTAATCTTGGAATGTAACTTTTCCATTGACAGCGCTTCAAAATGCGTTGGACAGACGATTCTGAAATTCCTACCTCACGACTCGCTTGCCGCACAGATTTTCTTGGACTTTGGTGATACGTTTCCAGTACTCTTTCTTGCTTTGTGGGGCTTGTCGATGTCCGTGGTCTTCCGGAACGCTTCTTGTGGACATTCTGAACAGTTCCATCGGCTTCAAACTTATCTCTAATTCGAGTGATGGTAAGTCGCGTTGGTGGATCTGTTTGAAACTCCCTCCTAAACTGTCTTTGCACTTCAACTGCGTTTTCACACTTCCAGTAGCATTTTAGAATGAGTTTCCTTTGTTCAAAGCTTAGTCTGACTGCCATTATTAATTCTAATGGGTTTAACTTGGAAAGAAAGAAACATCAATTGAGCTATCAGCTGTTAAAGTGTGTATACATTTTTTTGGGACGCCCTGTATATATATACGAGGTGTAATCAAAAAGTTTGGTAAATAGTCCCGCAACTAATGAATGCGTGTCACTAGGTGATGTCAGTGTGTATGGCTGATGACGTCACCTTGGCCACTTTCCAGATGCCAACAAACACCATTCAACTACGCAGCAGTGCGCCGTGTCATTGCTTTGTGTGAGGGCGTTTTTGTGGCGTCTTGCGATTTTGCAAAAAATGTTGAAATTTGAGCAACGTGCAAACATCAAATTTCGTTTTAAACTTGGTAGGACGGCTACAGAAACGCACGGAATGCTTGTAGCTGTCTACGGAGATGAAGTTGTTACAAACAAGACTGTTTGCAAGTGGTTTGGAAGGTTTCGAGAAAGAAATGAGTCTTTGGAAGATGATGAAAGAAGTGGTCGTCCGTCCGTCTTGTTTGTAACAACTTCATCTCCGTAGACAGCTGCAAGCATTCCGTGCGTTTCTGTAGCCGTCTTACTAGAGGCGTACCAATACTTTTTGCCGCTCGGGGCGAAAATGTCAACGCCCCCCCCCTGCAACAATTTTCAATTTTAAAAACAATTCCTTTACAAAAATACACTTCTAAACAAAACTTTTATTGGAAGAAAAACTTAAATAAAGCAACTTCAATTTTAACAATACTACATAATGTACCGTACATAATACACTACATAATTTTTAACAATAACTATATAATGTATAATGCCTAGTTAAATTTTCTAATTTTCATAACAGAAAATTAATGAATGATTTTTTTCTATGTCCATTGTCTCTGCAACTTCGCGTTCAATTGAAATAATCGCCAAATTGCTCAGTCTAGATTGACTTATAGTTGACCTGAGGTAAGTTTTTATAAGTTTCAGTTTCGAGAAACTTCGTTCGCAACTTGCCACGGACATGCATGTAGTTAGACAGATCCGGAGGGCAATTGTTATATGAGGCAAAGATTCCACTAGATCCCATTTAACGATCCACTGAAGTAGTTTTAACATATCCCAGTTCTTTGGATCATCGTCGACGCTTATGCTTTCGAAACTGAGCAAATGTCAGCGCAAACGCTTTATTTCTTCCAGTAGACTTCCGGGATTAATGTCATTGTAGATGGAAGAAAAATTATTGACCTTGGTATTAATTTCTTCATCTTTGGACTGATTCAAAAGGTACGAAGGAGACAGAAATTCAAAGCGATCATTCATGTTTTTAAGACAAACTGTGCGTTTTTCAATTTCTGCTAATAAACGATCCATGATTTCAAAAAATTCTCTGCGTACATCCTCTTGCACGGTCAATCCAGCATCACGAGCTTGCTCTCCAGGCATTCTTCTCCGTCTCCTGACTCTGCGGTCTATACTGATATCCATTTCATTACAGAACTCTTCTGCGGCATCTGCAGCGTTTGATACTACTGCCTCTCGTTCATTAGTTAAAAACACGGATAAAGAGTTCATTTTTAATGCACACTGGTCCAAAGCAAGTCCCTTTCTTTGAAAATATAGCTGAGCATCATTGATTTCTTTCAGCACTGGATCCCAGAAAACTAAGTACACAATGAATATGTATGACATGATGGAGGTCAACAGAGCTTCAGCATCGCCCTTTGTGTCCAGATTTTCGGAGACCCCTTCACTCAGTTCTTCCAAGGCACTAACAACGTGAGTCAAGTTCTTCTTAAGACTAGAAACAGCATCATACTTAGCACTCCACCGCGTATCAAAGACTCGCTTGACAGTGATTTTGGAATGTTTTGTTAAGACATCCCAACGATGAGTAGAGGAAGAAAAGTAGACGAAAATTCGTTCAATTGTTCCAAAGAAAGTTACTGCATTAGGACTCAGTCCCGCGGCATGAACTCCAGCCAAGTTCAGCGAGTGGTTATTGCAAGGAATGAAAACAGCGTGTTTGCTAACATCAAGAATTCTGCGTTGAACTCCAATATGAATACCTGCCATCGTAGCAGCATTGTCATACCCTTGACCATAACAATTCTGGATATCCAGCCCATCCTCACTGAGCTTAGTGACAATGAGATCAGTAACTGCCTCAGCAGTCTTCCCCTCTAATTTAATAAAATCAACGAAGGAGTCCTTCACCTCTACATTACCATCTTCAATCGACACATAGCGAATTACCTGAGACATCTGATCAATATGCGATATATCTGGTGTACTATCGAAAATTATTGCAAAGTACTTTGCACTAGACACATTATCAATTATACATTTTCGAACATTACAGCCGATTAGTGTGATGAACTCATTTTGAATGTTAGGTGACAAATACGTAGTGGATATCTTGTCAGTCATTCGTATTTTTGTAAGATGTTCCCTAATTACTGGGTCATATTTGCCCATTAGTTTTATTAACTCCAAAAAGTTTCCAGAATTGCCAGCTAGCCCAGCTTCTTCATTTAAGTTCTCTCGGTGCCCTCGGAATGCAAGATCTTGTTTTGCCAAGAACATGATGCAGTCATAAATTCGTCTCGGTATTTCTTTCCACTTAGCAGTAGCATGTTTTATTTGCAACTGATGTGCATTATCTATTGTAGCATTCAATTGAAGGCGCATAGACAACTCTTTCCATTGTTCAAAGCATCGGGTATGATATGGACTGTTTTCATGTTCAGGTACTCTTGGATTCAGTTTCCTCCAGGCAAAAAATCCTTCTTCTTTTCCAAATGCACTGGAGATGTTGTTGAAGAGACGACAGCAGCAATGCAAGCTACATTTTGAAGGTGAGAAGATTAGCCATGACCTTTCAATTTTTTCGCCATTTTCCAAAGTTTTGAAATACCAAACTTTTGACATTGACCTATTGTTTGAATCAGCTGGAAAGGGTCCATTCATGTTTTTCAAATGTGATGGTCCACGTTTAATGAGTTCGATTCTCAAATTGTCCGTCATTGGAACGGGCCAGTTGCCAGAATCGTTAAACAGACTCTGTGGGTGATGGGTGGGTGGGTGACTTTGTGATGTAGATGAGGGTTGATCCTGATTATTTGGGGGTTCACTTGAAGTTGCCGCTTGAACATCTATCTCTAAAGATATATCACATTGCGGTTGATCTCCTTGCTTCCCAGAAGGCACTGAAGGTGTGTCTGAGAATCCCATTAACTGATGAAATCGCTTAGCAGCACGCTTGCCTTCCTAACCTAAATAATATAGGGAAAGTCTGAAAAATAGGGCTGGCAACCCTTCCGATGTGAAAATTTAACGCAACTTTTGTGGAAATAGTGGCATTGAGGTGGCATATATAGCATTTAATGATGATTTTTCATCAAAACCATGGATATTTTGTACACAAATAACGCGCGACAATGATGAGATATAATTTTTTGGAGGGTTGCATTTTAAAACATAAAAACCCAAAATTTTGCATACTGCGCCCGCCTGACAGTAATTTGCCGCCCCTCGGGAAGTGCCGCTCGGGGCGGTCGCCCCTCTCGCCCCTCCCTTGATACGCCACTGCGTCTTACTAAGTTTAAAACTAAATTTGATGTTTGCACGTTGCTCAAATTTCAACATTTTCTGCAAAATCGCCAGACGCCACAAAAACGCCCTCACACAAAGCAATAACACGGCACACTGGTGCGTAGTTGAATGGTGTTTGTTGGCATCTGGCAAGTGGCCAAGGTGACGTCATCAGCCATACACACTGACATCACCTAGTGACAAGCATTCATTGGTTGCGGGACTATTTACCGAACTTTATGATCACACCTTGTATTAGGGTGGTCCAAAATTTGGACTAAAATTTCAAGATAGCTGAAAATGCTCTCCACATAGCTGCTCTTATTCCTTTAGATGTGAAGTGATTTTGTGCAAAATATCTGTCGATTCAGTACATAATAAGAGGTCGCTATGATTTTCACATTTTCAATTAATTAATTAGCTAATCATTTTCTATCCGCTTCATTTTTAGAGGACGCGGCAGTCACGCCACATTGACTCCGCCTACCTTTCAGAGGATGATGCAATTGTTCGATTTCTTGTATAATGCTGTTTGTGAATCAGACAAATCATTTACTCATGAATCATTTCAAGTTTAAACTTGTTGAAGGACGGTTTTAAGTTCGTTCAAACTTCAAGAGCTTAGGAATAGTATCTCATGTAAATATTAATTCATATGTATTAATTATTAATTCATATATATATATATATATATATATATATATATATATATGTTCTTTATATGCAAATTTATAACCGGTAAGGATGTTGCTATTAAATTAAATGATTAAAAGTCTCTTGAAGTTTATTATTTACTTATTCTTAAATATATTTTTAAAATTTGGCTATCTTCCCACCCATCAACCACTAACCACTGTAACCAATTTTTTTACTTTATTTATTTTGACTTTGCAATTTTTTACTTTAATAGTTATATAATTGTGCTTTGGTGCTAAACGGTTAATGCATTATTTTCTCTAATTTTTCAGGTTATGGCTAGAAGTACTCGCTCATCTGCAGAAACGTGGGTTCTAGGAAAGCCCAGCAACGAGTTATCAACTGCAAGGCTACCCACATTTGGTGATGTGCTTCGTTTGGTTGTTTCACCACCATGAACAGTCCAAGACCTTGAAAGAGAGCTACAACTTGGCCCGCAAAAAGGCCCTGCAAGTATGGCAAAGAGCAAGGATTCCTACACAGCGAGTCGATTCCTGCGTTAGGAAGCTGTGAAAGCTGTACGAAGAAAGACCGCGTTGAAGAAAAACCGCAAGCCGCAGCTACAAAGCTGCAGAGTGAAAGAGAGCATGTTCCAAGAGACTCTCTCAGAGCTCTTCGACGTTGCCTCGAAGGACGCCTTGAAGGTGATAGACAATGAAGAAGACCGCCAATTCCTGATGATGCAACGAGAAGACGTCTTTTCCTGCAGTATGGCAGGCCCTGACAACAGTAGCGGATTATAATGGGGGCAAAGGGGGCATTTGCCCCCGGCCCCAGATGCTGACCGGCCCCAAGATGCTGACCGACCCCCAAGAAACTATGTAAACGCTATAATCTACCGTTGAAATAATTGGTCGACCGTGAGAAAGAAAAAAAAATTCTAGATTCCGCTTCTACAAAACCTAGTTTAGTATCCCATTTATGTGAACAAAGTATACATTTTCTGTAATCACATCTTTGTTTTCGTTTCGTTTTCTGTTGATCGATCCCAGTCAGCTGATCACATCACTCATGTATGATGTATCAGGTAAAGAATTGTGTTTTTCTTGTGTTTTTCTAGTGACACCGGCCCGAAAATATTCAGTGCCCCCGTCCCTAACAATGCTTAATCCGGCACTGCCTGACAAGATTAATTTTGCCAAGGAATACCGCAAGAGATGTCGACCGGAGAAAGATGCTGACAAAGCTCCAAGGTACAAAGAAAGAGAGGCTGCATTCCAGGCTGGAGCTGCAGCTCTTCCATCATCCAGCACATCCACTTCATCCTCTGAAGAATTCAACGCTGAAGACGATGATTATCGTCCGTCGACTTCGACCAGAAGAGCAGATGTACACCTCATCCTCCATAACGAAACAGTATCTTCACATCACCAGATGTGGTTGCTGCTCTTGATCGCGTCAACCTTCCCGATCGAGGAGCAGTCTTCGTTGCTGGATCAGTTGCTCAAGCCCTGTGCTGATATTTCTACAATGACTCTTTCACGCAGCTCCATCCGTCGTTCAAGAAGGCAAGCAAGGCAGGCAGCAGCCAAAGAGGATCAAGCTTCGTTTTCTGTCGAAGGACCCCTTCTTCACTGGGATGGGAAACTACTTCCCGACATTGGCAGCGCAAAGGAAACAGCCGAACGAACCGCGGTAATCGTTTCGGGAAATGGGATGGAAAAACTCCTAGCCGTGCCAAAAATACAACGAGCTACAGGAGAAGAACAGGCCAAGACGATGGCATTTCGACGATTGACGACTGAAATCTTCGCGGTGAGATCCAAGGTCTCGTATTTGATACAACTGCGTCTAATACTGGCCTTCACAGGGGAGCCTGTACCATGATTGAAAAAGCAGTAGGGGGGAAAATTGTCTGGTTCGCTTGTCGACATCATCTCCTTGAAGTCGTCTTGTCAAACACCTGCAACGCACTTCTTGGACCCACAGGTGGCCCGGAAATGACTCTCTTTAAACGTTTTTCAGAAAAAATGGCCATCACTTCAGAAGGATTCCTTCGTGAAGGCTTCAAACAACCTATTCAGAGATCCAAAGATGTTCCAGCTTTGAGAGGAAATGATCCAGTACTTCGCAAAGGCACTGGAGTCTAAACAATCGCGTGATGACTACGAGGAATTGCTACGACTCTGTCTTACCTTCCTCGGGTGCCGTGATGAGAAAGAAGTCAAGGTCCGCGCTCCAGGACCAACTCACCATGCACGCTGGATGGCCAAGGCCATCTACGTCCTCAAAATTTATCTGTTCAAGCATCAATTACAGCTGACAGCACGTGAGACGGAGAATATCACTGAGCTTTCTCTGTTTATCGCCTTGGTCTACGCATGGTTTTAGAACGAGGCCCCCGTCGGAATCAACGCTCCTTTCAACGATATGCTGCGTTTTAAAATCTTGCAAAAGTACCCAAATCAGACCATTTCCAAAGCAGCATCCACAGCTCTTCAATGGCACCTGTGGTATCTTGGAGAGCATCTCATCGGCCTGGCATTCTTCGATCCTGAGTCGATGCCGAGACCAAACGGAAGATGGTAGTAAACCTCCAGCGTAACGAGAATACCACTGTTACTCGTCGATTGAAGCTTGAAGGAAACATTGAAGATTTGAATTTGCATGAAATGATCACCAAAAGGACCCTGGGAATCTTCAATCTGTTAAAGAAAGAAGGAAGGAAGGCAGCGGAGGATACCTTCCTGAGGACCGATCCCAATTCCTGGACGGAGGATGATTGCTTTCAAGAGTTTCGACGCATAGCGATCAACCTAAACGTTGTCAATGATTCGGCGGAGAGGGGTATCGCCCTTATCAAGGCATATAATACATCTTTGACAAAGATGAAGAACAAAAACAATTCATCCTCCGATTAGTAGTAAAACATCGCCAAGACTACTAATCGTCTTCGAAGGAGTCAGTGATGAAGCGTTAATCTAAGTAATGATGTATATTATAAACTAATGATAAATGTAATTTTCTATCAAACATATCATTTTTGTTCTTTAAAAATTAATGTTTTCTTTAAGAGTTATTCGTTTCCTAAAATAAATAAGCTGTTTTCTTTGAGATTTAATCTGTTTTCAAACAAATAAACTAGTATTTGCCCTTGTTTTTTCATTTTTTAACCCAGAAGATCAATCTATGATACTAGAAAATGAGTGGTAAAATGAAATTCATAGCGACCAGTAAATATCACTGAATTAGGCTGAAATTTGGCATGGAGATGTTTGATAGATGTAGGAAAAGGAGCAGCCATGTGGAGGTAAAAAATTACAAAATTTTATTTTTAGGACCACCCTATATATATATATATATATATATATATATATATATATTTGCTAATCAACTTTTTGGCTATGTGTGGAGAGCGCAAGAGAGCAACTCGCTCCTCCACCAAGCCAGGCCTAGAGGCGGAGCCACCAGCTTGACCTTCGTGTGAAGAGAGACCAACGCACGGAACCACAACGAAGTTAACGGTGTGTGTATATATATATATATATATATATATATATATGTGTGTATATATATATATATACGAGGTGCGATCCAAAAGATCCCGGACTGTACAGACAAAAAAATGTAGGCTTACCTTAGGTTCTAATTACTGCTGTCCCCTTCGAAGTAGTCCCCTTTGGAGTTGATACAGCGGGTCCAGCGATTTTCCCACTGCTGGAAGCACCTCTGGAACTCCATTTTGGGGATGTTGTTCAGCACCTCGTGCGATTCCGGCTGAATCTCCTCGATGTCATCAAATCGTCGCCCCTTCAACTTGATCTTCATCTTGGGGAACAGGAAGAAGTCACAGGGGACTAGGTCGGGGGAGTAGGGGGTTGGGGGACCACTGCCATGTTGTTTTGGGCCAAAAACTTCTGCACAGACAGATCGAATTTGGCAGCGATCCGCCTCATGTTGAGTTCCTCCGTGAGAATGCATGAACCAAACGATAGGCCAACGATGCTGCAGATGTCGTTAATCGTTCGCCAACGGTCCTCGTGGATGGCCTGACGCACTTTTTCAACATTTTCGTCGGTTCTGCTGGTTGAGGGCCGACCAGAACGTTCGGAATCCTCAACCAACGTTTGCCCACGTTTGAACCGCGAGAACCACTCGAAAGTCTGGCTTCTGCCCATGGCGTCATCACCAAATGCTTGTTTTAGCATTTCGTGGGTCTCCGACGCGGTTTTGCTGAGTTTGAAGCAAAACTTGATGCACACGCGCTGCTCCTCCAAGTCTGCCATTTCTCTTCTCGCAAAAATCGCATAAAACCACTAACACTAACGCACAAAAACGCTCGTGAAAAAAAACGCGTGAGTGTATCATCGCGTCACTCGGCACATTGCTTCACGATAAAGCTGTTTAGCGCTATCTAGCGGCCCAAGTCCGTACTACGGCCTGTTAGCGCTCCACGCTGCCAGTCCGGGAACTTTTGGATCGCACCTCGTATATATATATATATATATATATATATATATATATATATATATATATATATTATTAAACACTGCCTCACCAAATTTTTACAGGGTTTTCATCACAAAATAAAGTTTAATTTTTACCACTTTACAAAGATTTACATATTTTACTGCATATTATTTTAATTCACCAATTATAAGTTACCGCATGTGCATGGCAATTATAAATACAGGGTGGTCCAAAAGCCCCTATCTATTTTTGCTGAAATATTATTTTTGGATAATATGGAGTAACATAAATAGGTGCATATTTATTTATCAAACTTAGGTCTAAGATTCGACGTGAGCACCATCATTATCTCTACAAATCTCAGATCTGTCCACTGCATTGCAGAACACATTCTTAAGCATCTCTGGGGTTATTTTAGCGACTGCCGCGACAATGTGGGTTCCCAAATTCTGCAGGTGTGTAACTCTTGTTTCGTAAATCTCAGCCTTTATAAAGCCCCACACAAAGTCTAGTGGTTTTAAATCCGGAGATCGTGCTGTCCAGGGTATGTTTCCACCACATCCAATCCAACGAGTTGGTAAGAGCTCATCAAGGTACGGTACGTGAGAACGATGTTTGTATGGCGACATGGAGCTCCATCTTATTGAAAAACAACAGTGTCAAGAATAGTTATCTGAGCGAAGCTGGAGTTCAAGAAACTGCTGAAGCATGTCAAGATAAATTGTCCCTGTTACAGTACCTTCTGCAAATGCAAAGAAAAAAGGTTCGTAAATCTTCGATCTTGTCATACCTAACCAGACACTAACTTTAGGAGAATTTCTCTTCTGTTTTTCACTAGCGTAAATACGGCAATTATGTCGATTAACCTGCCCTATGTGTGGAATGTCGCGTCATCGCTGAACAGAATGTGGTTTAATAAATTTACGGTATGAATTTTTTCAATCAATTCTGTGCACATGGCGGCTTGTCTTGGATAATCCTCTTCGTGTAACTCATGTAGCACTTAAATATGGTAACTTTTCTTTTTTAATGTTGTTTTTAAAATCCTTAAAACGGTCGTTTTTGGTATGCTCTGTCTACATCATGCTGTGCGAGTTGACATTCTAGGATTTGTTTCAAAGGCATCTCTTACCAATTCAACATTTTCTTGAGAGGTACTTGAATGTCCAGATGTTGCTTCATCCTGAATAGATCCTGTTCTTTTAAATTTATTGACGAGCTCGCGAATTGCTTTGTCTGTCGATCCTGGTTTGTGAAATCTTTTCTCAATATTTTCTCAAATTTCTTTGAACTTCTTCCCTCGGATACGTAATGTTACTACCATCACACGTTCTTCTATACCCATCATTATCTACGGTCTGTAGAAAATAAAATAGAAAAAACTATTTCAGCAAAATAGATGTAGACTTTTTGATCACTCTGTATTTTGGAATTCTTACACACAAAAAGTCCTTGTTTACAACAAACAAATTATCTGCCAACCACTTGGATTCGTTGGCAAATATTTTACCACGTATTTTAATGTTGAAACTAAACTTTTTTTTCTGTGTAGAAACTGAAGAGAAAGAAATCACGAGGTTGTTAATGAATTACCTAAAACAATGTTATCGAAAGGTAGGAAAATTCGAATTTCCTTTTGTAAGTTTCAACGACTCTTTTATGCAAGCTTGAAAGAGAATAGCAAAGTAATACGAATTCGAGAGACTTTTTTATTTGAGTTTACCAAAATACTTTCTGTTGCTGGAGAGAAAAAAAAATGATTTGGTAACTGTAATTAAATCTTCGTGTGTGTGTGTGTGTGTGTGTGTGTGTGTGTGTGTTTCCCATGTAAAAAGAAAGAATTTCATAAAAGTTGCATTTGCTAAGAATTTTTTATTTACCTATTTTACATCTTTAAATTTTTCCACAAACACACACACACACACACACACACACGCACACGCACACACATATATATATATATATATATATATGATGAATAAAACCTTCGTGGTTTTATTCATCATAAATACTTTTCACGTGTCACTTTCGTGAAATAATTTTTCATATATATATATATATATGATGCACACCCACAAGGAAAAAGAAAAACTTATTCCAAGTTCTTTCGTGTATTCAGCAGTACACCTCGTCAGGGAATGACGTCATTCCCTGACGAGGTGTACTGATGAATATATGAAATAAACATCATGTAATACGAATTCGAGAGACTTTTTTATTTGAGTTTACCAAAATACTTTCTTTTGCTGGAGAGAAAAAAAAATGATTTGGTAACTGTAATTAAATCTTCGTGTGTGTGTGTGTGTGTGTGTGTGTGTGTGTGTGTGTGTGTTTCCCATGTAAAAAGAAAGAATTTCATAAAAGTTGCATTTGCTAAGAATTTTTATTTACCTATTTTACATCTTTAAATTTTTCCACAAACACACACACACACACACACACACACACACACGCACACACACACACACACATATATATATATATATATATATATATATATATATATATATATATATATATGATGCACACCCACAAGGAAAAAGAAAAACTTATTCCAAGTTCTTTCGTGTATTCAGCAGTACACCTCGTCAGGGAATGACGTCATTCCCTGACGAGGTGTACTGATGAATATACGAAATAAACATCATCGTTCCGGGAGTTTCGAGCAAACTCGATGGTGAAATCTTTTTCATCTGTAAAAACTATATTTTTAACATCATTGGACGAAAATCTGTCAAGCAATTTTCTACAAATTTTTCTTTCAGCTCTTACATTGCTGTTACGTCTTGAAACACGGATCCTTTTAAATGCTTTAAGTCCTACCGTTCTCTGCATTCTTTGTATGAAACTTCGACTGATACCTAAATTTCTTGCAATTTTCCTCTGAGAGCAGTGTGACCCAGGTGTCTCCTCTTGAGATAGGCTCATCATTTCAGTCATTGCTATATTGTCTTCAGTGCAAACTGTTTTAGGCCGACCACTTCCACGCTTCCGTGCCGTCGAACCGGTTGCTTTAAAGTTTTTAATTATTTTATTCACAGACGTAACATTACAAGTTATTCCTGGAAATTCCCTCAAAGTTCTTGCCCCAGTCCATCTTTTTTCCAAGAAACACTTTTCAATCACCGCTTTTTCACCGTTAGTTAGAACCATAATTTGAAGGGTAGGTTTATAAAACAGTATTTAAGATGGGCGTAGCTTATATCATCTGACGTTTTTCAGAGACTAACAGATTATCCATAGGCTAAGGAAACTACTACAAGTCTTAGAATAGTTGCGAGGTACAGCTATACACATTTAGGATTTAGGATATTCGTTTTTTCACCATACCTCATTGTTCCCTCAGCTGTGGGAAAAATATTTTATGTAAAGGTCTAAAATTTTTATGATGGCTTACCAACAGATTGAGGTAAAAGTTATGTAAATTTTGGAAGTGTGAATTGTATATTTTTGAAGTTATTGATGTTCAAATCTCAAGGGTTTTTTTTGGGTCACCCGATATATAGGGATGAAAAGGATGATCAACGCTCAAGTCAACTTTGTAAAGATTTAATATCAGACGTTTCGAAGGTCAAACCCCCATAATCAGCGGCTAAAACCATAAAAAATAAAGTAAAAAATAAAAAGGAAAATAAAACTGGTGAAAGACTAGTCGGACATGTGCAGGATGAACGAAATTTAAAATACTTTCAATAGTACATCAGCAACAATAAAATTACAATAACCATAATCTCATGTTCAAATTAAGTTTAATATTTCAGCAAAATTAAAAACACAAAACAAATTTTTTCTAAATATTGAAAATTCAAAATTCAAAATTTTTTATTCAGAAAAGGATACAATTGAGTTTACAACTTTTAGATATTTGATATGACATTAATAAGTTTCATAATATTCTCGTCCGAATATGCCAGTAGTATACCCGCAAAAAGGCCGAGTACAATTGCAATGGAACATTGCAACACAATTATAGACTGTTTTTAACCATCCCCTTTGGAGGGAAGACATTCCAATGCAACAAGAAACCTCTAGAAAGACACATCATCGAGTTGTTCGTCTTGGCACACCGGCGTTCATACTACAGGACATACTCACCAAGAACGAAGTTAGTGTCTTTGCCACTAGAATGAAATTAACACCAGCCCAACAAGCAACATTCACGGAAGCCCTTATAGAAGAATCTGAAGTGATCCACACAAAGTTTCAACTTCTTATACAACAGCTGATAGGTCAAGGCGTAGGCGTTAGCTACCCAAGGTGATAGATGTAGCTGCAGAAGTTTCAAAAGGGTATTTCCCTTTCACTTTCCTTACTCGCGACACTTTAAATTATGTAGGACTACCACCCCCTAAACATTACTTTAACTATGACAATATGAGTGGTAGTGGGCGTGAAGATTTTGAGAGGTACTACAACAGTTTTAATGAAGATAATCCTTACAATAGAGCAGATGAATGTGAGCGTTACTGCGTGAATGATGTACGCGTACTTAGAGTATGCTTTCAAGACTTTAGAAGAATGTACCTAGTCCGATTCAATTGCGACCCGCTACAAGCTGCATTGTGTTTCACTGTGTTCAAGAAAAACTTCATGCCTAAAAACATGTTAGCCGTCATTCCCCGAAACATTCAACGCGGTTATGGGTATAATGCTATTTACTGGCTCATGCACCTACAGCAACAGACCAGTGTATACATAAAACATGCTCGCAACATACGGAGGAAGTGGCCATTAAGATCAATGGCCGTTAGGGCATATACTCTGGGTTCAGGGTTGAAATTTTGGAAAAACAAAGTGGCTAATATGTATTCCTATGTAAAACTTAATTCTAAGATGGTGTTTATTATTTGCAACGTTTCCGAAAAATCTAATTTTCATGGTCAAAATCGCGATTTTCTGATTTGAAGGCTGCCTAACGCAGCCTCAGGGCACCCAAACCAAAGCGCGCAGCTGTTCTGCATATGATTTAGTCTAAAAGCTGCTTTTCTGACCTCATCCTTGCTTTCTTGCGTATTTCAACACCTCTGGGTGCTGAAAAAATGTTTAGATTTCATGTAAAACTTAATAATTTTAAGTTTTCTTCAAAGAATAGGCGCGGCTCACCATCTCTACTCTGATCGAGTAGCGGGAAACTTGCCACCTCCACGTGTAGGTTTACACGCCTGTTCTTCCTGGATCCCTGAAAAGCGTGGCCTCATAAGATCTTATATTATGATCTTATGAGGACTTTCAGCTCTTATGAGCATTAACGATGGCTTCAGCATCTTCATCAGCCACTCGAACCTCAAAAGCTCTTAAGTATGTCCTACTTCGATCTGAACACTGGGAGCATTTCTCCATGGTCTATCCTAGCTCTCACCCACCCATCTCTCCTCTCGTGACCGTACACAGTTTGGGAAGCAGTTGAGTGGAGTTTTCCTGAGATCCTCGAGCTCAGTCAAGGTCATCTTGCAGGTGAAAATAGGCTCGTAAATATTCTCTGATTCCCAGTTGATGAGATCCTCAGGTGAAGTGGCTTGCAGATTGACTTTGGGATTTTTATGAGGCCTCACTGTCGAATCACCAAAGTCTCTTTCTTCTCTGATCTTCTCTATCTGGCTCACAGCAAAAGCTCTCTGATGCTCATCTTCACTGCACAGGAATGAAGCCAAGATGTTCTCAGGATGTGCGTGGTAAGCTCCTCTTATCACTGCAGCAGAGATGATGTTCCTGTTCCTCAGCAGCCTCAAACTTGAAAAAACGTGTGCAGGACCAAATTTGAGGTGGTGCTTCACTTTGATGTCGTAGTACATTTTGAAGTAGAAGTTAAGGCAGAACTTCACGAGGACCTCGAGCCTCCTGAACACCCCCCGCCTTCAGTCCGTGCTCCCTCATCCACAACAGCAAGATGGCCTGTGCAGAAGTGAGCCACATGGATTGGTTCAGAGGTCCGCACTTGAGACCAGCCAACTGTGGACTGAGACTTCCAGACTTGATGGCTTTGATCAGAAGATAGCAGTTGTGCTGGTCTGTGGAGAGAGATGTGACTATCTCTACTGGCAGCTCTATGATATCTTCAGTTCCTTCCACTGGTTTGAAGTTGAAGTTGACCTCAAGTTCATTCACTTTCTCAAGAAGTTTTCCACTAGGCCCACTGAAGCCTGATCGGGAAGTTACAGGGCCGTCCAGTTTGATGATTAAGCGCCTCAGGGGGAGCTCGTTCACATGGAGCTGACAGATCATCCAGTGGCACTTGCAACCCAGCATCTTCTCCAATAGGGCTATGGCGCCTCCAGACCACCCCGTGTTGGTGTTGGTAGAGTCTCCTCTAATCATTACAAGGCTCTCGTCAGCTCCGTGATCCAGAAGCCACTCATGCCGGCCCTGAGCGATCTTATGAGCAGGCTTTTCTCCTTCCTCGGGTTCCTCGGGAGTGAAATGGAAGAGGTACTTTCCTTGAGGCTCCCACGTGATAGTGTAATGCTCCTTGATCACTTTGCCAGGATGAAATCTCCCTGTCACTTCGTCATATTTCAACAACTTTGGGTTCCTATCCTGCTTGCCATCAAAGAATATCCCAGAGATCTTCTCCTCCTCTGACCTCTGCGTGAGAGCTTCAACTGATGAGGCCATTACTTCCTCCTTGGCCCTCCAGACTTTCATGCCATCTATGGCCAAGTAAGCCTTGTCTTTGGAAAGATGACCGGCCTTGATGAGGTCGTTCAGGAAGCCAGTGGCAACTGCAGCTGCCGGAACATTTGCCACCCTGTACCTCAAAGCTCCTGAAGCTGTCCCTTGGATCTTCATGTAGTTTCGTGTAGCAGAAGTTGGAGCTTAGGCAGGTACTTCAGCGGGATCGTCCATAGGAGCTTCAGTAGCCTCAGCATTGCCAGAGGCTTTTTTTGCAGCTTCTACCAAGTTTGGCTCTTTGTCCTCCTCAAAGTCTTTCATGAGAAGCTCCTCATTAGTAGCCTCCTCTTTCTTCTTCCTCTTCACAGCAGAAGCTTCTTCAGCCTCCTTCCTCTTCGCTGCTTTGATCTATCTCCTACTGTCTTCGAAGTCTACAGAAGACATCTGGATTCCTGAAGCTTCGGAAGTCTTCACTCTCTGGTAGTACAGCCACTGAAGGTCCAGTTTAAGAATCTTCACCTCCAAAGGACAGTTACAGTTCACATCGGCCTTGAGGGAGCATCCTGAGCATCCACTCCCCTCTGAGCCGCAAAAGAAGATCTGATGCTTGCAAACGCAAACTTCACAGAGTTTATCCAGATCAGCCATCCTCTTCTCCAGGGTAGCAGACTTAACTCTCCCGTTCACAACGTCTGCCATCTCCTTCCATTTCATGTCGGTACTAATAACGTTTTAAATTCTAGATCGGAAGAACTGCTGGCTAGGTACAGGGACTTACTAGAGCGATTAAAGGAAAAAACTAATAAGATTGTTTTAACAGGTATACTTCCTTGAATTATCCAATGTAACGATTTCTACAGCAAGGCGACCTATATTAACAATAACCTAAAATCTCTTTGCCAACAGGAAGGAGTGCACTTTGCGAATTTTTGGAACAGTTTCTACGGCAGGAGGGACTTGTTCCTCGGAGATGGACTTCATCTTAATGACGTTGGAGCTGCGCGTTTAGGAAGACTATTACATAATACTGTCTCTTCTTTTCAGGCTGCCGTAACTCGAACGGTCCCAGCGTAAATTTCACAAATTTCCCCTGCGCTCGCGAAGGTGTCACAATTACAAACAATTTGAAGGTTTTATCCTTAAATGCTCGTAGCCTACGAAATAAAAGAAACGAATTTTTTTCTTTAATTGCTTGTAAAGACTATGATATAATTGCGATAAATGAATCGTGGCTTAGCACTGAAACTCGTGACTTTGTAGGGGAGTATCAAATTAAAGGTTATAGACTTTTTGTTAAAAACAGAATAGGTAGGCGAGGAGGCGGTATTATGCTGTATATCAAAGATAATATTGCGAACGTTATAGAAGTAAAGCACACAATTCCGGAACCGAGAGATTCGACTATAGCAGAACTTAAATTGAACGATTTCAAACTTCTTGTTGCAGTTATATATAGGCCCCCTAATCAAAAAGCTGATACGGACGAAGCGTTATATCGTGAACTAAAGAGAATAATCGGTAGTGAGCAGGCTTTAGTTATGGGTGACTTTAATTGCGCCAACGTGAATTACGATACAATCCAGGGAGACGCGGAAGGTAATCGTTTAGTTAATTTTCTCGAGGATAGCTTTCTTATTCAAAAGGTTGGGGAACCTACGAGGTTGGACAGTATTTTAGATTTAGTAATAACTACGGATGATAGGCTAATTACTGATCTTCAAGTAAGAGAACCGTTAAGCAATAGCGATCAAAATATGGTAGAGTTTGTCCTCTCAGTAAGTCACTCGAAACCAGCTAACTCGACTAAAATCCCTAGAGTAGGAGACATTATAAAGTGTAGAGATAGGGCTTATAGGCTACATAAGTGCGATAAAGACAATTTGTGGTTACGAAACAACTACATATCTCTAAGGCGTGAAGCGAAAAGTGTAATAAAAAAGTCCAAGCGCGAATTTCAAATCTCTATAGCTCGTGACGGTAAAGAAAACCCCAAGCGATTCTTTCAATACGTCAATAATAGAAATCCAGTAAAAAGCGTCTTGGGGCCTTAGAAAAATGTAAACGGAGATCTAGTTTCTGAAAACAAGGAAATGGCTACCTTGCTAAACGAATTTTTTACGTCAATTTTTACTATAGAAGATGTAACGAATATCCCTAAGGTCATAGACATAATACCTTTTGATAATGGTAATATTTTGGATAATATCGTGGTTAGTGAAGGGGAAGTAATGCGCTATATTGATAAAATGAAAACGCGTAAATCACCGGGGCCAGATTCCATATACCCTATACAACTAAAAGAATTAAAAGATAGCATTGTTGTGCCGCTAACAAAGATTTTTAATGCGTCTATTTCTGAGGGGTGCGTACCAGATAATTTCAAGGTAGCAAACGTAACACCTATCTTTAAGAAAGGCGATAAAGGTGCGGCGGGAAATTATAGGCCAATCAGTTTGACGTCTGTTGTAGGTAAGCTACTGGAATCAATAATTAGGGATTGTATAGTCGAACACTTAGAATTGCATAAGCTAGTTAGAAATACGCAGCACGGTTTTAGGCGAAACAAATCTTGCTTAACTAATCTTTTAGAATTTTTTCAAAGCGTGGTTGACGTTTACGATAGACATCGGGCGGTTGATGTAGTGTATTTAGATTTTCAAAAAGCGTTTGACACCGTGCCGCACAAAAGACTCATTGAAAAAACTAAGGCTCATGGAATCAGGGGTGTAGTAATAAATTGGCTAGAAGAGTGGTTGCGAGGTAGGAAACAGAGGGTGGTCGTTGATGGAGCGGAGTCGTGTTGGGCTAATGTAGGAAGTGGCGTTCCTCAGGGTTCTGTATTGGGCCCCTTGCTTTTTCTTATATATATTAACGATTTAGATGTCGCCTAGTCAGTACAGTTTCAACGTTTGCAGATGACACGAAGCTGGGTGGTAGGGCGATTAATGACGAAGATAGAGGTAAAATCCAAGAAGATCTGAATAAAATCGTTGATTGGTCAGTTACATGGCAAATGAGATTTAACGTTGATAAGTGCAAATTTTGCATATAGGTTCGCGTAACGATAATTTTGCATATAGTATGTCAGGGAAAGATTTAACAAGCGTAGAGCAGGAAAAAGATTTAGGAGTTATAGTCACTGGTGATTTAAAAGTAGCGAAACAAAGTACAGCAGCGGTCAATAAGGCGAACAAAGTGTTAGGTTTTATAACTCGAAATTTTGAGTACAAATCGCGCGATATTATAGTTCCCCTTTATAAATCATTAGTTAGACCCCATTTGGAGTACGCGATCCAATTTTGGAATCCGCATATGCGCAAAGATATAGACAAAATCGAAAGAGTTCAAAGACGAGCAACTAAGATGATTCCGTCGCTTAGGTCAAAGTCGTACGAGGATAGGCTTAAGGAGTTAAATTAACAACACTCAAGAGTAGGAGGCTAAGGGGTGATCTAATCCAGGTTTTCAAAATTATGAATGGGTTCGATAACCTAGATAGAGATAGCTTTTTCGAAATATCTCAATATAATAAGACTAGAAATAACGGGTGTAAGTTGACAAGTAGAAGGTTCGAGACAGCAGTTGCGAAAAACTTTTTTACGCATAGAATAGTAAATAGATGGAATAGTTTGCCGGTAGAAGTAATTAGTAGCACGTCTATAAATATGTTTAAAAATCGATTAGACGCATATGTTGATAGATTGGGTATAGTTTAAGGTAGTAAAATTAAGGCTTTGTGGTGATAGATCCCACAGTTCAACACAAGTGTTGTGGGATATAGGGAGGCAGCATCTTGGGTTAGGGGATATTCTCTGTCCTTACACACCCCATTTAAAGAGATTCCTCTGCCGAGCGGTGCCCCCCATAGGTCTGTGAGGTATTGAAAAACTCATGATCTTCACTTGCCCCACAATCACCTTGAAATGGGAGACCCAAAATGGGTGCACACACATTTCTACTTTACTGTACAGTCTTTACAGCCACACCTACACTTTTGGTCCTTAGTATATATATTGTAATGTATATGGTGGTAAATTTTGATTTGGTCCGCAATCGATATGGACCGTGACTTATTTTTGGTTGGCAAGGTACTAGTATTGATGGATACCGTAATGAAATTGACTGGATTCTTTGGATCTGATATATTTGCATGTCGGTTAGAAATAGATATAGAGTGTAACATATTTGTGGATAGTAATCTATTATGACTTGATCCTCTGGATCGAGAGATTCTATCTTTAGTTTTAAATCGATAATTAATTAGTTTTAAATTGATAATTATTTAGTTTTGTAAAAATTGGTCGTTGCCAATGTTCAGGCAGTTCTTACATAAATTTCTTATGTTCTTGTGGTTCGGAACCCACGTAAAATTGTAGGTCCCCTCCGCCACCACGGAGGACACACAATACACAATTACGAACACAGTTAGGTAGACCAGCCATGAGTGGATCCTAGGGTCTTCGTTGGTCTTAAACATTATAACATTATAACATTATAACAAGATCTTATACGAGAGCGATTTTTCAGTGATTGTCACAGGCGGGGAGAACTTTACATTCGACTTCCTCCACTGAGTCATCACGAGTGAAGCCAGCTCGTTCGTCATCTCTCGGATAGGGTATTTAGACCTTTGGATGTCATGAATGAGGAACTTTTCCTCCTGCAGACGAATCCCTCTCTGAAGAACGGCTCTCCAAGTCGGCACCTCGCTGGGAATGAACTCCTTTCTTTTGGGGGCAGATTCGGCTATCACGTCTAGTCGGTGCTTATTCTCGCTCTTGTCCAATCTGTAACAAATTCATATCAGTATGTTTAGTGTTCTTTCGCCATAAATATAGACAAGGAATATAATTTTTGATTATAATTAGGGTTGCCAACTGACATTTTTAATTACCAAAGTAACCTAAATTCGGTAATGAATATTTATTTTCGTAATAGAAAACTGAATTAGGCATTGCAAATTTAATTTAAAATTCATAATAATGGTGTAACATAAGCTTAACCCTTTGTCATTTAGTACCATTTAATTTTAGTGTAGGTTCATTTTTTTACTTGAAATATACATAGGAGGTATGTATAAGCATTTTTAGAGATTTTTTTTTTGTAAGAACATTTCTAAATGAAATAATTTATGTGTCCATTAGTCAACAAAGGTCTAATAAGGTAATTAGTGGGTGGTAGTTAGTACTCTCTCTCTCTCTCTCTCTCTCTCTATATATATATATATATATATATATTTATATATATGTGTGTGTGTGTGTGTATATATATATATATATATATATATGTGTGTGTGTATATATATATATATATATATATATATATATGTATATATATAACAGTACATAAAAACAATCGTAATGAAAAATTCATTTCATGTATCCAATTGGACACACGTGATATCCTAGACAAAAATTTACCCTATGAAAACTTTGTGTCCATTTCGAAACGAACTTTGAATAAAGTCTTTTCTTCACAGTTATTAAAATATTACTTAAACAAAGTAAACAGGGAGCTCCCTTAATACTTCTAGAATGAAATTATAGTCAAAACAAATATAATAATGGTGATTAAACTTAGGAAAATTACAAAAAACACTTACCGAAAAAAATGGCGTCCACTCACTTCTACTTCACAATTATAACTGGCGTACTTGCTCAGAGCCATCTATTGACAAAGTGTTAAACTTCGCCTTCTGCGTCCAAATGGTTACAAAGATTCAAATGGAGTAGATTTTTTTCTTATGTATGTATGCATGTATGTATTAAACCTGTGTAAGAGTTAAGCAAAGTTAATGTGTCTAAATGGCAACAAATTACGACAGAGGGTTAAAAATATGAGGTTGTGTTCAATTAAATATTCGATATTTCAACATAGAACAGAAAACTGCAATTTTGAACATGATAACGCGATTTTTGGGAAATGTTGGAGAAAAGAAACCCCTCTTAGAATTAAATTTTACATAAAAATACATATTAGCCAGAGTGAAATTCGAACTCGGAAAAGTATGATATGCCCTAATGGCCGTTTTTTTTTGGTGGATGGTCGGAGCGAAGACCCCGCCACTGGTGAGAAGACGGCGTACTCCTTTAACGGGTGTTGGTGGCATGGACGCCGCCCACGTCCTGAGTGTGGTAACAGGAGATATCCATGGCATATCTCCTGCCGATAGTCTGGCATGGACCCGTACCCGTGACCGACTTATAAGCTCCCAGTTCACTCACAATGTTTTGTGGGAGCACGAGTATGACGCCTGGATGGAGACAGATGGACAGTACCGCGAAGAAATAAACACCATCAAGCGTTCAATGGTTCTGCACCCTCTCAAATACGGCGATAGTTTGTTTGGTGGACCCACAAACCCCTTCAAACTATAGTTTCTACCTACGGAGGGCGTGAAACTCCATTACTACGAATTCTGTTCTTTATACCCCTACGAGATGAAGAACAATCTGTACTCCGTAGGGGTACCATATATGAATACTTTTTTGAAGGACAAGGTAGAAGTATCAGGATACCCGTGAGGAATTGAGACCGATAATGAAAAATCGGCGGATATTCAACGTGAAGGGATACAACTTGAACGGGACCAAATTGCGAAAAACCCTGGCAAGCGCTTTAGTGCAAAGTTGTGCCTAAATAGTCTTTGGGGGAAATTTTCCCAGAATACAGAAAAGGGGAACGTCCATCTAGCCCAAAGTTATAAAGAAGTGTGGGATTACGCCAACAATCTCGATAAAGAGGTCCTGGAGATCGTGAATGTGGTAATCCGTACATAATAAAATAAAACAGAACCGAATTGGCGAGAGATACATCACATGTCACAAACGTACCTTTAGCCAGTTTCACAACAGCATACGCCCGTATCAAACTTTGGAGTGTACTGCATTCTCTTGGATAGAGGGTTCTTTACGCAGATACAGATTGTGTGATATTCAGGGAAGGTGAATATATGCCTCTCATTGGGGAATTCCTCGGAGAGTTGACTGACGATATCAAGGATGAGTATGGAGATAGCTCCTACGCTAATTCTTTTGTCTCGACAGGACCAAAAACTTACCGGGTACGGGTGATAGTGGGGGAGGGAATGAAATATATCGTGAAAGCTAAAGGCATTACTCTTAACCAGGCGAACCGACGGACCGTCAACATTGATTCGTTAAAAGAGCTAGTGAGTTTAAAAGATGAGGGTGACCAACCACCCCATCTGATTGTAGGAACTCATAATTTTCGGGCACAGAAGCTGGGGGACTTGATGGAGCTTAGGGAGATGAAAGTGTGTCGTAACACATACAGGAAACGATATCAGGTGCCTGATACCAACGACACTGTTCCCTTTGGATACCGTGAGGCGTGAATATTTGTTATATAAATAATTGTTATCTACAGATCTAGAGAAGCTAAGGCTAACAAAGACCCTAAGATCCATTCTAAGGTTAGCCCGAGAGAAAGGAAAGAGTAGGGGGTTAAGAGAAGAGAATAAGGGGTTAAGTAACTAGCAACACCAATCACTCGTGGGTTAACATTCATCCAGAAAAAGAGAAAAAAAGACTCCTCATCATCATCCGCCGGCCACTGCCGACAAGTCGGAAAAATAGTCGGAGTGAATAGAAAAGGGGTGAAAGATGAAAGGGAGTAAAATAAGAACGCTTACAAACCATGCAAACACAGTCTAAACTTATTATCATACCATGCAAACTACAGACATGCAAGTAAAGAGAATTACAGACATGCAAGTAAGGAGAGGATAAAAAAAAAAGTAGGTAAAGTTAAACAAAAAGTGGGTTAGTTTACGCTACGAACTATATCTACGTTTGTGTTAGTCTAATTTTTTTTTTAATGCTGGCATCACACGCTGGCATGTCACAAGCTGGCATTAATCATCAACAGACTCATCGTCGACCACCTCCCCCAGAGCTCCTGTTACTAATTGTTTTTTTTATTTTAAATAACGTTAATATTTTTAAAATGCCTATCTAAACGGTTCTTAAACACATTAAAGCTGGTAGAGTGAACGACTGACGCGGGAAGATTATTCCATTTATCAATTACTTTAAACGTAAAGAAGTTTTTAGCGATATTAGTAATGAAAAGTCTGCCACGCAATTTAAATCCGTTATTACGAGTATTGCTATTATCGAAAGTGAACAGTTTGTCAAAATTTACGTTATCAATGTTATTAACGATTTTAAAAACTTCAATAAGCTCCCCCTTTAATCTCTGAGTTTCGAGTGAATGCAAGTCTAACACTTCAATCCTATCTTCATAAGGCTTGTTGCGCAATGACGGAATTAGTTTCGTGGCACGATGCTGAACCCTTTCTGACCTATCAATATCCTCGCGCAAATACGGGCACCAAAACTGAACGGCATATTCTAAATGAGGCCTGACTAGGGACTAGTAAAGGGGCTATATAATATCCTTCGATTTAAATTTGAAATCATGGGCTATGAAGCCTAACATCCTATTAGCCTTCGCAGAAGACTCCAGGCACTAGTTCCTAACCTTTAAATCCTTACATAAGCGTACGCCTAAATCTAATTCCTCGTCAACGCTTGCTAATTCTGTACCATCCATCGTGAACGTGTAATTATTGTTTTGAGAACCTATATGCAAAACTTTACATTTGTCTACGTTAAATTGCATCTGCCACTTAACCGTCCACTCCATAATCCTATTTACATCGTCTTGGAGCATATTTCTATCGTCCTCGTTAACAACCTTATCGCCTATTTTTGTATCATCGGAGAATTTTGACACGTTACTAGTCAATCCTACATCTATGTCGTTAATGTAGATTACGAATAGCAATGTGCCTAACACTGAACCCTGTGGGACACCGCTACCTACATCCAACTACCCAGATTCACTATCATTAACAACGACCCTCTGTCTCCTAGCACGAAGCCATTCCTCTAACCAGTTAGCTACCTGACTGCGTATTCCGTGCGCTTTAATCTTCGCAATTAATCTTCTATGCGGAACTGTATCAAACGCCTTTTTAAAATCTAAATAAATAACGTCAGGTGCTCTATGCCTATCGTACTCGCGCACTATTTCGTTATAAAATTCTAACAAATTAGTTAAACAAGATCTATGACGTCGAAACCGATGCTGACTACTATTAATCAAATCTACTTTCTAAGTGATCGATGATACGATCCCTAACTACGGACTCCAAAAGTTTACCAACAACTGACGTTAAGCTAATGGGCCTATAATTGCTAGCTAGTGTGCGGTCGCCTTTTATAAAAATTGGGGTGACGTTAGCTAATTTGAAGTCTTCAGGAATAATCCCCGTTTCGAGTGACTGATCAAAAATCTTCGTTAAGGGACCTACAATAACGTCTTTCAAATCTTTCAAATGTCTGGGATAAAAAGCGTCAGGGTCTGGAGCCTTGCTTACTTTTAGCCTATCGATATAATGCGCAATCTCACCCTCGTAAACAGTTATTTCATCCAAAATAGTTTCGCTGCTAAGTGGAACGATATCGTCCACGTCCGGGACATTATTTACGTCTTCTACGGTAAAAACTGCCGCAAAAAAGTTATTGAAAATACCCGCCATTGCCTGAGCGTCAGAAGCCAAAGCGCTTGACATGCACTAGAAGGCCTATGTTATCTTTTATCGGCTTACGATTCTTTACATATTCAAAAAACTTTTTTGGATTATGTTTACTATCCGCAGCTATAAGTATCTCTACATTACACTTAGCATTCCTAACTGATCTTTTAACCTGACGTCTAAGCTCGATATATCTATTAAAGTTAGCTGCCGTGCAATTGCGCTTATTAAGTCTATACGCTCTGTTACGCTCCTTTATGAACTCGCCTATTTCCCTATCCCACCATTTGGGCCTAGCATGATTTCGGAGCTATTGAAGAATAGGGATCCCAGTCTTCTTTAGTTAGCTTTATAAGGCTAACTACCGAAAATATCATGACCTAACCTAACCAATCGTCAAGGGCGTACAGTTAACCTAACGACTGGTTAGGTTAGGTCGTGATATTTTCGTTAGTTAGCCTTATAAGCCTAACTAAAGAAGGCTGGGGTCCCTATTCTTCAATAGCTCCATGATTTCTAGCGCGCTTGGGCCTACGAGGAATAAACTCCCTTTCGATATTCATAAAACTTTCTTTAAACCCCTCCCAATGCAAATTTGTGTCATTACCCATAAATAAGTTATCCCAGTCCACTACTCCAATTCTATCCGCAAAACTATCAAAATTAGCCCTACGAAAATCAGGGACTTCTATTACAGTACTATCCTTAGTGTTTTCTATCAATAACTTAAACCTAAGAATTTCATGATCACTACATCCTAAACTGTCGCCTACTTCTAAATTTCGACTATATTTTCGCGTTCGTCATCACCAAATCTAAAATATTGTCACCCCGCGTTGGTTCGGTAACTATCTCATCTGTCGTAAAAAATTATCCTCCATGAACTCAATCAATCTCAAACCCTCTTCATTACCAGTAAAAGTCTCGTAATTAACATTAGGGAAGTTAAAGTCTCCGACAATTATACTATTCCGATTGTGAATAAAGTTATCAAGAAGTGCGTAAAATCTAGTATCGGTATCAAGGGGTTGAACGGGAGGTCTATAAACAACAACAAAATTAAAACTAATACTACGCGCCCTAACTTCAACGTATATCGCATTAATTGCTGCCGGAAAATCTATCTTTACCTCGATAGCCCTAAGGGAATTACGAATGTAAAGCAAAACGCCGCCACCAAACCTATGTAACCTATCATTAGTAAAGAGTTTAAAATCCGGTGTATCAAGTTCCCCCAACAAGTCCCGAGTCACGGTATTTAACCACTTTTCAGTGATAGCAACTATATCGTAGTTGCCGGAATAAGTTATCGCCTTAAATTCGTTTAATTTATTTCTAATACTACGCGCGTTACAATAAAAGACGTTTAAGTTATTTTTTACCACGGGCCGGCGTTTTAAACTATTTTTCACGTCGGTCTGGCGGCCAGCGTTCTCTGGACCCACAACGTTTAAAGAAGGCTTCGACCTATACAGCTTTCGTACATTTTCGTCAATTAACCTACCTAGCCTAACATTACCTATTTCATTAAAATGCACCCCCATCTTTTATAAAAAGACTAGGATCACTGAATTCTGACCTCAGCTTTACGAAGGGTACATTTTCCTCACCCCAAACCGTGACTAGGGGTAATACCTAAAACCAAAGACCTATCTGGCCTCGCTTTTAGGGACCTAATTAACCCCCTATATCTCTCCAAAAGGTCAGGCACTCTCGTATCGGGCCTATACGAGTCGTTGCCCGCTACCATCGTCACCAACATCGAGTGACGGGAGGCAACGTCAATCCTGTCCACCTCGTCTCTATCTCTGCCAACCCTGGCCCCTGGGGGACAGACCCTCCTCCTCTTGGTTGGATGCAGTTTAACGAACGCTGTGTCCATATGGCGCACTAAAGAGACCCCAATTAAAATAGTTTCATCCCTCATTCACCTCCCTTTCCAAATGGGCGAAAGGGTTCGAAACCTCGATTGGGGGTGATTCCTCTCACCTAACGTACGCGGCCTAGCTCCACCCTTAACTTCTCTAAATCCCTCCCCATCTACTAATCTCGGACCAACCTTAACCCCTTCCTCAACTCTATCCAACCTTCCCGACAAGCTACCTAAACTAGAAACTATGTTACGCACCTCACCCTCAAATTACTAACGTCTTCAACGTTAGTATTGGTTCGGCTTTCGTCAACCGTAGCCCTACCTCTGCCCTCATCAAGCGTTGCAAGTCTTTCCGTTACCTCACGTACACTGCGTTTTATGTCAACTATTTCCTCCCTTAACTCGCAAAAGAAACAAACTGATCTCTCGGTAATCGCCATAGGACCGCCGTTATAATCTATAAATTCCGAATCCCACCGGTTTACCCTACACCTAACACACGACGCTTTCTGCGACGGCATCGCGCAGTTAAAAATTAGTTTATAACCGTCACAAGTTAAATTAAGCCGTCACAAGTTAAATTAAGCCGGCACGCTATTAAAACTTCTAAATCGCTAAAAACCACTAAAATTCAATTACTTAACTATAACATTGTGAATATAAACGCAAGTATATAAAATTCAAAACTTTCCAAAAGTAAAATTCTTAGCAATATGCAAAAGTAGATGCAATATCAGAGAGCTCAGGAAATGCGTCCGTTCAGTACAGTTTATTTACTTGTTGACGAAATTTTACTATTTATTTATTTTCTATTTATTACATGTTTTTAATAGCTTTCATTTTCTCCTTTGTGTGTGTGTGTGTGCGCGCGCAAGAAAGTCTAACCACTGCCCACTGTATGTTGCTGATCAATAAAAAGAGTCACGTGTCTCCTGCTACTATTTGGGACATATCTCCTACAGGCGTTTTCATTTGACCCACGCAAAACCTGGTTCTCAGACGCATCTTTTTAACTGTTAAAGAATTCTCCGTAGAAGAAAAATAACGATGGCGTCCAATGATATTGCATGCTCTACATTCCTGAAGTGGTACTCACTAAAGTCTACAGATGTGGTGAACACCCAAAGAATTTCTAGTCATCCATCCTTTGAAACCTTTAAGGCCGCATTAAATCGTGCGAAGCATGAGGAGCAAGACGTCCAAATACTCTATGGTTATTCTGGTGAGAGCGTTGAGGGGTTTCGCGGTTTAGACGATGTAATGAAAATATGCTTTAGGATTAAACTATATTAAAGTGTACATATATCGTGAAATTAAGCAATCGACGCTTGCAGAAGAGAAACAATGGGTCTGGGTTGTGAACTTTGTTGATGATTGGTAAGATAGGAGATATTATACCATGTTACATGACACCCAGTACGCGTACACCGGGACGGTGAATGTAAATCTTGTGATTATGGACAGTTTAAAATATTTCTACCATTACATCCATGTATATCATGACGAGGTGCGCAGCGAAATTGGAGCTAAAGGTTTATGTGAATTTTTAGTGGAGTTTAGGGACGAGTATCGTTTGTCCAGCAAAAACGACAAGTATGGACACATGTTTCTCTCAAATAGATCACCAGAGTGTTAATAAATGTGTCTAGTTCGAGAAGGTACAATGGTGAATACAGTTACCCCTGAACGTTGTAGAAGATGCATGATGCGCATTCCAGGAAGTGGGTGTGATAAAACATTAAAACCGATATTACTTTGTGTCGCAGATGGAAAAATTCTCTAAACACCTACCCGGTATAATGGGATACAAATATTCGGATGATTCACCAGGACGCCTCGAGTCTTTCATGTTGGAACAATCTCTTACACGAATCACTAACGATTGGCGGCGATCTTGACGCAACCCGTGTGACTCGCACCCACCCTACACCTCCCACCTCCCAACCGTCCCGCACGGTCCCGTCGAGTCAAACAGCGCACCTGGGGCTCATAGCCACCTCAGAGCTTGACCCGACTGGACGTTCTCTACTCGCAGGATCAATAGAAAACTCTTAAAAGATGGAACTTCCATTGAGCAGCGTCCTCAAAGCAGTATATACTATGTGTCCATGTTGAAGTCTGTGCATGTATTCAGGCGTAACAGCGGTGCTATGAATTATGTACCTGAAACGAAATGTAGACAATCAAACTCTGGTTGACACAATGTTATTTATTTAAATGTTGAAGAGCTGAATAGAATCTTCGTGGTGGTTGAGAAGTGGGGTAAGGATAGTTATAAAATACCTGTGGGTGTAGGCACAAAAAGAGAGCAGATTAGTGATGCACCCTCATATGCTATTATTTGTACGCTATGCGTAAATCGTGATACAAACCAACCATGCGTTGATATAAGGTTGATATGGAAGAATGCTGCTGACAATAACGCCCTTTTCCCCACACGAAGCCGTTTCATTCTCGACAGAATGTTTGAAGTCGTCGGTTTCTGTAAACTGAATCCTATATTAGACGCACGTGTTGCTGATATGCGTTATTTTGACACGGTGCTTGAATACGCGTACACCATCCTACTTCATGATTTTACCAAGTGTAGGGACGAACAAAGCGAGAATGGTTTGGAACTGGATGCGTATTTAGAAGGTGCAGACTCTTCGAAATATCATGAACTTTGGTGTAAAGGACTAGAACGGCACATGGCTGAACTCACCTTCACTGTTCACCCTGAAGAATTATTTCTTTATATAAGACGCAGTTGTCCGCACGATTTAGAAACATACTTCAATTGTCGATATGAGTTGTGAAGAAGATTTTACAGTTAAAAAGGTCAGCGGGGAAAGAATAAATGCTCGTTTGGAAAGGAGTGTTTAAAACTTGAATTTAATGGTGATGTTGTAGCAAACGGTGTCATCTTTGTGCGTGTTTTTGACTGTATTCTATCCGCGTTTAAAAAGGGTGATAGTTTGACTCCCAATTGTAAAGTGGGTACATAAATAGTGTTAAACGAGTTGAAAGCCCATTATATTGAATATAGACACCCGCATACTTTGAGAGGTGAATTAATGTTAAATCGCCTTTATTCTGTAGTACAGAGCAATGAGGATGTAAATGTGGACTCGATTACGTGCAAGTTTACTACTTTATTTAAGGGTGGGTTTATCATATGTTTTAGTATATGTACATTTATTTGCATGTGATGTGTATTCTTATTTTGTTTTATATAGAATTCTTCTGTACTAGCTGTATTATTTTTTGTTTTGATGTGTAAATATATATATATATATATATATATATATATGTGTGTGTGTGTGTGTGTGTGGTGTGTGTGTGTGTGTGTGTGTGTGTGTGTGTGTGTGTGTAGGTTAAATAACTCCATTGTGTGTTACTCCTGTTTTTGCGTCTAATATATATGCATTTCTCCTCTACTGGTTGTGTTATGTTTGATGTAGGTATATGTGTTAAATAATTCCAACTATTCCTGTTTTGCACCTAATGTATATACATATTTTGTATTTCGATATCTGTCTCCTCCTTCTTGTGTTTTATTTTAGGTTACTCACATCTGAAGGGGATAGTTCCTTCCCTACGTCTTAATAAAGATTTTGCTATACATATATATATATATATATATACAAATGCATGCACACCCACATACATATATGTATATTTTTTGGGTGCCAGGTTAGGTTACCCTCCACCCTTTGGAGATAACACACACAGATATACACATATATATTTGGGGGGATATTGTTGCATACCCCCCTCTTGGAGTGTTGGGGTGGTTAAAAACAGTCTCTAATCGGTTCAAATGGTGCAAGTTGTAATGTTGCATTGCAATTGCACTGTCTTTTTTCGGGTATACTACTTATGCCTTTGGAAGCATGGAGGCTTTTTAGGCAAAATTAATATCATTTAGTTTATTTATTACATAAAAATAGTGAAAGTGGCAATTAATACTAATAGTAACAACAAAAAATATTAATAAAAGCAATAATTTAATATTTTTTAATTGAATTGAATAACTTTATTAATAAAATTAATAAAATAAATATAGTAATTTTACAATGGCATAAATAATTGTGAAGCTGGATTATTTATTTTATTAAATTTGTTCATTACGCTTTAGGGTGTACTGGGATCTTAATTAAAAATAAAACACTTCTTATTAACGATACATAAATCATGAATAAGACTTATTAATTATTGTATGTATTAATCTTAAATTATTATTATTCATATAACAAATGCAAAGTCATTATTGAAGGCATTATACCAGTACCATACAAAGAGATCAGTAATATATATGAGAGATAAGAGATGGACAATCAAAAGTAATGTATCTTTAATCCTTGATTACACACAAGAAATGACTAACAATAGCAATGTACATTAATCCTAGATTTTTATTAGCATGCCATTATTAATTGAGATTTCAACTTGGTTTTAAATGAGTTTACATTCACAATATTTTTTGTACCACCATTTAAATCATCCCATAGTCTCAATCCAATAAAAATGGGTAATTTTAGAGATGAAGACAATCTAAATTGAGGTATAACATGCTTTGATATATTTCTGTTTTGATGAGTGGATTTCTTGATGAGTTACAAAATATCTATTTACCCATTGTAAGTTAATGATTCTGTTCTTACGCTTGTAAATAAAAATAAAATCTTCTGCACATATGATCCGATGTCTCCATCATACTGTAGCATGCCTCACTCTAGCCATTTTAGGGATACTTCTTTATTGATGCAATCAATCTGTAACTCCTGTATGTATCTACTGGCTCACTCATGCTGCCGCCACATGTTCTTGCTTTCTTCTTGAATGGTTTTAACATGTACATTTATTTGCAATCCTTCCCATAGCATGTTTGTACTTTCTCTCACTGGCTGGACACATTCTCCTTCAGAGTGCTATTATATGGATTGAACAGAGAAGAGAATAGAATGTCAAGAAACAGCCTATGAAAAATGCAGAGGTTAAAGAAGAGGGCATAAGAAGAAAATTATTTGCATTCTCTAACTTAAAAACTCAGGACAGGACAAGCTACCTAACTTATGTCATAGCTTTCAATATGTACTCATGGAGGAGAAAGCTGTGACATAGCTAACAGCAGATAGAACAACATTCATACCAAAATTAAAAGACACCCATCTTCTAAATAAATATAAACCTATAACTTCTCAAACACTTACAAGTTGTTAACAGGCACCCTCGCAGACAAAATATACAACAATCTAAAACAAAACTACTATCTAGAAGAACAAAGAGGATCCAGAAAGAATGTTTTGGCACAAAGGACCACTGCTCATAAATAAAACGAAAATGGAGGACACCAGAAAAAGAATGAGAAACCACAGTATACTGTACATATATGTATATTTTTTGGGTGCCAGGTTAGGTTACCCTCCACCCTTTGGAGATAACACACACAGATATACACATATATATTTGGGGGGATATTGTTGCATACCCCCCTCTTGGAGTGTTGGGGTGGTTAAAAACAGTCTTTAGTCGGTTCAAATGGTGCAAGTTGTAATGTTGCATTGCAATTGCACTGTCTTTTTGCGGGTATACTACTGATGCCTTTGGAAGCATGGAGGCTTTTTAGGCAAAATTAATTACCAAAAAGCATTTGATAGTGTCCCTTACTTATGGATCATTAAATGAATTCTTAAATGTCTTTTTTGGCTGAAGATTTTTGTTGCACTAAATCCACCCACATTGCACTCACATTCATGTTTTTTCTCTAGTATGAATTCTTATATAATTTTTCAGGGTTGATGGTCGTGCTGTACTATAAGAACACGCCCCACATTTAAAAGGTTACTCTCTATTGGTTTATACTCTTTTTAGTACTTTTTATAGCTGTGAGTGGGGCTTCCACCCGAAGCCAAACACTTCAACTATGTCTGAACTTGGCCTAGCGTTCTTTTAAGGAGGGTGACTGTTCCTTTTAATGTCTCTCTTTGGATTTCTATGGTCTGGTGTTGTCCTGGATTGAATTCAGGTAAGTTGTTAAGTTGTTCTTCATCATACCTGTTGCACTAACTATGATGGGGAGAATGGCAGCTTCTTTCAATTCCCAGTTTCTCTTTATGTCGTATATAAGCGCCTGATATTTCGTAATTTTTTCCCTTTCCGCTCTGTTGCGGCCGTAGTCGTTTGAAACACTGACCTCAATAAGTAAGGCAACCTTTTCCCTCTTGTCCCACACTACTATGTCTGGTTTTACTGCTGAGTTGTTTATGAAAGTGGCAGTTGGAATTGTTGTGTCATAGTGTATGGTATAATGGTTATTTCCAGTGACTGGTGCAGGTGTATGGTCCTATACATTTTTACTGCATTCCAATTCTAATGCTGTCATGATCTTCCAGTGGCTATATTTACAAATTTTATTGTGTCTGGCTGTATAGTACCCATCTGCCATGAGCACCCTATAGCTTGATATTAGATGGCCAACACTTTCCCCCTCAACATGACAGCATCTACATCTGTCATTATTACTCAGTCCAGCCATTTTTTTAAATGCATTTGTTAGGAGTGTAAGATCCTGGACACCCATTATTAGTCGTTCTCCATCATATTGCAGAACTCCTCTCCTTAACCACTCCAATGATCCTTCTTTATTAATGTAGTCCTTCTGTAGATCTTGATAGTATTTTTCAGCCCTTTGATGTTGTTCCCATTCTTCTGTATCTTTTGCGACTTTCCCTAGCTATTAATGTGGCTGGTTCTCTTTCAGTTTCTACTCATTCTGTCATATTATTCCCTCCAAAGTGCTGGGCCAGTTTCGTTATGGAAGTATGTTAAGTTACCCTTGTGGTGTGGTGCTCATGAACCAGAGCTATTGTATGGTTAGTTGAGCTCCTCAGATACTGTCCAATGCTGATGGTCGATAATTAATCGGTACAGCTCAATCAATCCCACTCCTCCTCAGTCAATCCCATTCCTCCCAGTTTCCTTGGTAGGTACAATCTGGGAAGACACTGGTTCCGGTATGTTGTTCTATTTAGAGTGAGGAGTTTCCTGGTCTTAACATCTAGTTTATTTAGTTCTGATTGCGGCCAGTCTATTATCCCTATACTGTAATTAATAACAGGGATGGCGAGTTGATTTATAGCTGTTATTTTGTTCTTTGATGTAAGTTGGGCTTTGCAAATCTTTTTTAGTCTTCGTACACACTCTCCACTGATTTTCTCTCGCATTTACCGGTGTTCTATATTACCACTTTCTTCTATTCCAAGGTATTTATAGGAACTATCCTCTTCCAAGTCCTTAATCTCAGTGTCTCTTCCGAAATTGATGTTATGGATTTGTATTTTATTACCACCCATAAGTATATATTTAGCACACTTATCCAATCCAAACTTCATGTTTTATGTCACCGGAATAAGTATGTACGATCCATAATAGATATTCTAGGTTTTGATCAGAGTCTGCATACAGCTTCAAATCATTCATAAACAGTAGATAGTTCAGAACACTGTCTGGATTTCTTCGCCTAGTTTGACTGAGGTTGTAGCCCTTGTTGCTATTGCTAAGTAGCTTGCTTAGGTGGTCCAGGGTGAGACAGAATATCCCTTTCCCTGGAATATACCCCTCATAATCTTGACATGGGGATGGATATTTTTCCAATTTCATGGGTGAGATTGATGTTCATTCTCCATTTTGTAATCTGATTTGTTAAAGTTCTAATAATGGTAGGAGTGTGGGACACTATCAAATGCCTTTTGATAGTCTATCCATGCCATACTTAGGTTTCTGCACCTTTTCTTACATCCTTCAAGAATAGTTTAGTTGATGAGCAGCTGATCCTTTGTTCCAAAGCAGAAAGCAGTTTATTCTACATCGTTTTTGCTCTTTCTCCAGATAGTCTCCAGCATCTAGGTGTTCATATATACTGTCTGCAATCAGGCTAGTAAATAGTTTATAGGTAGTAGTGAGGCAGCAAATTGGTCGGTATTTATTTGGGAGATTTGTTTCACGAGTGTTAGGGATGAGGGTTGCATCTCCACTTGTAAGACATTCTGGTGTTTCTTCTTCTCCTTGCCTGTGAAAGACGGCAGTATAATGATGATGTAATGCCGTGATCTGTTTCAGCCAGAAATTTGGAAGCTTATCTAGTCCAGGTTTTTTAAAGTTGGAGAATTTTTGCCAATTTCTTTCTTACCTTATCTTCCATTATAAATAACTCCTCCATTCCCGATTTACCCTCATTTGCTACCCTGATGGTTTCTATCCAGTCAGCATCCTGGTTATGCTGTTCAGGGGTCTGAAAGAGGCTTCCAGTATGACTCCAACTGAGTCTGATCTGGTGCGTCATGGACTACTGTTCTTTCTCTTATGAGATTTGGTAAAAGCCTCTAGTGTTGGATGAAAATTGTTTATTATGGTTTTTCATGTCAATCTGCTTTTGTTTATTCCTGATTCTATTGGCTATGGCTGGGAGTTTTCTCTCCAATTCCAGCACCTTGTCATGTAGTTGATTCTCTCAAGTTATATTTTCTCTTTATTTTGCCTATGTTTTTTTTTAGTTTTCCTTGTTATGGGGATGTTTGGAAATATTGTTTTATTTGATTCAGTTCACGCCTGGCTTGTGTAAGTTGTTTAGTTAATTTAACTTTCCAGGGAGGAGGTTTTGGTTTGCACTTGCGGTTTTGGCTGGAGGAGTTTTGGTCTGAAATTTGGGACAAGTTTCTTTTGCATATATAACCCAGCAGCATAACATACTTGATTAAGTTCAGTAAGGTCTATGTTGACTGGGACTAGTGTGAATTCTTATATGACTATTTAGGTTTGAGAGTTGTGTTACACTAAAAGAACACTCCCCACATTTATCCGGTTTTTCTTCACTGTGAATTCTTAGATGATCTCAGTAGTATAGCCGCAAAAGGGGAGAGTGCAAGAATGTTGCAGGTTATTATGTAATGTTGCAAAGGGGGGTGGGGTTGTTGCAAATGGGGTGGAGTTGTTGCAAAGGGGGTGGGAGTTGTTGCAAATGGGGAGGGGGTTGTTGCAAAGGGGGGTGGGGTTGCCAAAAAAAAAGGAAAAAAAAAGAAAAAAAAGAAAAAATTTACCCCAAAGGGGGGATGCTGCAGGTGCAGCCATGAAGCTTGGAGGCGGCGTTATCCCCCAAGAGAAAGGAGAGAAAGGAGGAGAGGTGTTCACCTGGCAGGAGCCAAGTGCACATTAAGACTTCAGCCGAGTAGGCGTTGTTTTATAGGCTCCTAATCAGCCAGTTGGCGTAAATGGCTTGAGTTGTCAGATACCTCTTTTTAGCAGTATTATTGTATACATTATTATTATATACGTCTAATCAGCCAAGGGGGGAGAGGTACACATGCAGGAGGTACACACACATACGCACACATGCAGGAGGTACACATGCAGTAGGTACACATGCAGGAGAGAGAGAGACACCTGAAGGAGGGAGATACCTGAAGGAGAGAGAGAGAGAGAGAGAGTAGTTGCCTTTGATAGCAAGGCATATTATTTTCGTTTACCTAACCTAAGAGGCCACTAAGGGTTTTTCCCAAAGAGCCAAAAAGAGAAGGACCGGAGGTCCTTGCTCGGCTGGAGCCGAGCTGGGAATGAGTCTTCACCAGCTTCTCGGTCTTTTATAAACCTATATTCTGGCTGAGTTTTCAGATAGCGCCATGTATTCAGTTGCTGAGTTGTCAGATCACGCAATGTATTCAGTTGCTGAGTTGCCAGATCGCGTCATGTACACCAGATAGCGCTATGTATTCCAGATAGCAATATTTATTAAATTGTACTTGTATATATATAAACTAATGAACCATATAAATACCACAATACATATTTATAGTTATTCAGTAACACATTATGTTTATATAGTTAATCAGTTGGAAGATTCACCCATATAAAATAACACATTATGTTTATATAGTTAATCAGTTGGAAGAATCAACCATATAAAATAACACAAGCGCCTCTTTCATGTTTCAGAAAGATTTACGCATTAATAGAATTAACAAAGTTACCCAATAAATAATTCGTTAGACAGAAACGAATTTTTATAAGGGATACCCAGCTTCATTGAACTTGAAGGTGAACGAAACAAATAACATAGTTATCCATAATTCCGCCGAAAACAATTAATTTTATGGGTAACTATTTCGACATAAGTTTACTATAATTATATCAGTCTTTTAAATATCTTGTGATATATATATATATATATATATAATATATATATATATATATACACAATGAAAATGTTTTATATTTATGCGTAACTTAGACCCACAGTTTAACCCATCTGTACACAAATCATATAAAATACCACAATATATGATTGTAGATGAGCCCTCACGAATAACGAAGCGAAATGATCATTTACGATACAATTCGAAATACGATAATTTACGATACAATTCGAAACCCACCAAACGAGATGAAAAGTTATGAAACATACGAGCCTCATTCCCTGCGAAGGAAAAATGAAAAAAACGAAATTAAAAGAAACGAAGAAAGTTGGATTTCCCCAAAACACAGTCCACTATAGCGAGGTTGGTTTCGGAGAAAATCTGCTTGCGAGAGATCTTTCTTAAAGACAGCCCTTGATAAGTACCCACTGCTCCAAATATTAATATTGCCATTGTTATTACTTCTACAATGAATCCAATTAAATTCTGCTTATTAAATAACTTTTTTAGACACTTGATTTTTATTATAAATATTTAAGTCACGAATAACAGTGGGAAAAACGTACACACAATATATATATATATATATATATATATATATATATATGTATATATATATATAATATATATATGCTAAACACAGACCGTGCATGGAACAAGGAACTCTTCTGGGATAATTAAATCCACTATAGTCCGAGTAAGTAATGACAAATACCATAGTTTTTCTTTTTCATGATGCTAGCCTCATGAGGCGCCTCGGTGGTGTAGTGGTTAGCGTCGCGGACTACGAATCCATCGGCCCAGGGTTCGAGACCCGACGGCAGCCGGCGCGCAGCAAAACCCAGCTGTTCATCCTTCCACACAATAAAGAAAGTGGTTGGTAGATAAATGGGTACCCTAGGTGGCCTAGTGGTCAAGACGCTGGGCTGCTGATGGGGCGTGGTTCGGAATCCACGTTAAACTGTAGGTCTAAGGTGGAGTGAAAAGCTTGACCTTCGTCAGAATGAACAATTCGGGCGGAAGCTAACCAAAGGTTAGCCCGACGCGGGCAACGGGTCACTCGCAAAGAGAATTTAATCATTGGTAAACTTCCTTCCAGACCACTCTTTCTATATATATATATATATATATATATATATATATATATATAGAAAGAGAGCGAGAGTTTTGTTCAATAAATAATAATCGAAAAAACATCATAATGCACGATTTTTCTATGTAGCAATACTAATTAACTCTCTCGCCTACGCCGGTACAAGAACATAATACGTGCACTCGCTCGTAAATTAGACCTCCAGTTTAACATGGATTCAGAAATACATCTCGTCGATGGGGTTCGTTGCTTACTCTACCACATGGACTTTTATATGTAAGAGACCTAACCTAACCTACGAAATACATCTCGTCAGGGCCGATCCTAGAGCCATATATAGCAATGGAATTGAGCGCGATGTGTCGTTAAGTACGTGATTTAAAATAACAGGACCATTTGACCCGAGGCAGTAGTATACCCGAAAAACATCGTAATGCACGATTTTTCTATGTAGCAATAATAATTAACTCTTTCAAATACGTGATTTAAAATAACAGGACCATTTGACCCGATGCAGTAGTATACCCGAAAAACATCGTAATGCACGATTTTTTCTATGTAGCAATAATGATTAACTTTTTCAAATACGTGATTTAAAATAACAGGATCATTTAACCCGAGGCAGTAGTATGCCCGAAAAACATCGTATAACCTAACTATAATTTACCAACTATAGTTTACCTTGACTTTCATATGCTTCTATCCTGTTTTATTAATAAAGATTTTTAACTTTTAATAACGTATGAATAAAGATTTTAACATTTAATTTTATTTTAGTATTTATTTATGCCACGCCGCCTTAGACCAGCTTAACGTTGAAACCGAATGTTCTTTTAAAATATAATTAGGATATAATTTCTTATTATAAATAAGTTAACAATTATGTTAACAACAATACTAATAATTTGTAAGTAACGTGTACCAATCGTTATAGCGGATTGGTACACCGTCATAGCTCCACCCAGCTACATCGGCAGCCATCACTACGAACATCTGGTCTTTTGGGGCGGAGCTTGCGATTGTGCATATAAAAGGGGATATTTTTCAGTTTGGAGTAACAGTAGCTATTTTCGCGTCAGTGAATAATCATTCCCTCCACCATGGACCTGTACGTCTCCCCAGACTTGTATGAGAGAGTGATACTGCAGCATTAACCGCATTAGCCTTTTTAATGCGGTTGACCGTGATGAATTATTTACAACGCAACCGTAGAAGATATGTGCAGTGGACGCTCCTTACAATCCGACGCAAGGACTACCATAGAAATGTAAGTGTCTATAATTAGAATTTATATATGGATGGGGTGTAGTATCTCGTCAAATAGATACTCGCCAAAAATGTCAATCAATGTTATTTTGTTACCCCCATTATGCTAAATCGAAATTTATGGCATTCAATCCTTGAACCAAAGATATCTTCACATAATGGGGATCTGTCTGTATACTCTGTATATGTTTTTAAAGCATTATTCCTTTAGGTCCGATGAGGATTTGACACGTGTTAACAATCTTTTGAAGAATCTCGGAATGCGGGGGATATACTGAACAGTCACAATGTCACACATCCTCCACCATGGACCTGTACGTCTCCCCGGAATTGTATGAAGAACGTGATCTGCAGCATTAACCGCAATTAGTCTTTTCAATGCGATTGACCCTGGCGAATTATTTTCAAAACGCAAACCGTAGAAGATATTTGCCGTGACGCTCCTTACAATCCGACGCAAGGGACTACCATAGAAATGTAGTGTCTATAATTAGAATTTATATATATATATATATATATATATATGGAGAGTTTGTAGTATCTCGTCAAATAGATACTCGCCAAAAAATGTCAATCAATGTTATTTGGTTTATCCCCATTTGTAAAATCGAAATTTTTATGGCATTCATTCCTCGAACCAAAGATATTTTCACATAATAGGGATCTGTCTGTATACTCTGTATATGTTTTAAAAGCATTATTCCTTTAAGGTCCGATGAGGATTTGACACGAGTTATACAATCTTTAGAAGAATCTCGGAATAGGGAGGATATACTGATCAGTCAACAATGTCCACCGAAATAATGTAAGTGTTTTTCGATCTTTTTGGGATAATAAGACACAATATATTTTCATACATTTATTAAATGAAAGAATCAGTACAATAACGAATATATCGTTACAAATATCGACAAAAACATTATAATATACAACGAGTACGTACAATTGGAAAAAGGTTTTTTATCTGTCTGCATACCATTTCATCGTTTCGGCGAGTGTGCACGGGTCAATAAATTTAAAAAATTTATAAATTCTTTATCATTTGACATATTGCATGAGAAATGAGACGCAGTACATTCCGCAAACATTAGTAAAATATCCTTGCATGCGAAATGGGGTCCACACAACTTCGGGAATATGTAACTGAGCAAGAAATTTTACAATAATAGGGTCACTCCAGGGTTGAGTACCGAGTGAATCAAATAGTACAGGCGCTGTCTATTTTTAAAATAGACAGCGATCCAGTGAATCCCTTCATTACCGATGATGTCTGTGTTCACAATAAGACTACCGCATTCTCGCGTACTTGGCAACTCAATGTTTCATTCTTCGCAAACACGCCGATAAATTTGGAACGTGTGACTCGCTCCATTACTTTCTGAAGTGTATTAGCATCCATTTTAAAAGTCAGTGATAACGCTTCTAAATCTATCTACTTCTATTAGGGCTTGCGATTCGAGATATACTAGTACACTAATAGGAGCGTCTATAGGCTTGGCGAATTCCAGCCGCACTGAGATGTTTCCGCTCTGCTGTGGGGTTAAATGGGTATTTACGCTAGCAGATAAGTCAGGTGTATGTCAACGGTAAAGGTTAAATTGATCAATGAATTCTTCCTGCGTTACCCCATTACCAAGCTCATCAAATCACCTGCAATATGGGTCAGATTACTATAGGCTCTGGCACAAAGCGGTAACACAGCGTCTGATGAATAGTCCGTACCCATTGTTCCACCCAAGCAGTGCCATTAACGTATAGTTATATTTTTAAGTCCGAATTCTCGAATTTAAAGGCACTCTTTTTATATTTTCCATTCACCGAAGCGTGGTCCTGCATGCCGATTAATATCCTTTAAGGAAGATTTCCCAGGGCAATGTTTTCTATCTGCTTCGATGCCAACCCTGCAGGAACCGTATATAGTTTGATCTGCACTCTGTTAATAGGATATTTCACTGTGGCGTTTAGTAAATTTTTCTCAATTTCTAGTTGTTTTGGTGAACTTAATTTCACTCGCCGTACGCGGAGGTACGTGTCCATAATGTGAACCACAACGGACTTTCACCCTCTTCTTGATTCACATCCAGATTTAAGCAGATCTCAGGACTCGTGCGGGTGAGCTTTATTTTCATATCCACCCCGTTCACAAGCAACTTCTCCTGGAAAGTGAAATCTGTGTGCAACCGTCCAAAACACTCGTATATTTTCTTTTTAGAATTTTTAAATTTGTCCTTTATACTATTTTCATCTTCAGTTTGATAATATCCCTCCGCACTTAAAAAGGTAGCCTTCGCTTCTTTGGAAAAGTTGAGGACATTTTCCAAATAGGCTCGTAGATGATAGTACCCCGTGCCTGCCGATATGTTGGTCTGATTTAAATATACGTCACACTGGTTGAATATGGCGTGCAGAAAGTTTGTTTCAGGGTATACAGCATATTTGTCATCGCAGACCGTTCCATCAGAATGGGCTATACGTAGCTTAGCGTACATGTGCACACAGCTTGGATAAAAAAAGTAAGGACCTGAGCTGGGTATCACGAATTCTATAGGTGCACTCGGGGAACTAATTGTGTTTAAAGGGTTAATTGTAATAAAGTCACTGTGCTCAATAGAAACTTGGGTTGGCGGGAGCTCAAAAAAGGACAGCTCCGATTTACAGCATTGTGAACTACATGGGTGGATGAAGCGTGCCATGGCGAAATAGTGACTCCTCTCTCGACAAGTGGTAAACAAACTATGATTCATGAGATCAATATCCTTAGCTTATTTCAGCCAAAAAAGTGGTCAACCATAGGTTTCATTCGCTTACAGCATTTCTTTTTTGATAGCCTTTTACGTTTAATACCACGTGACCCCTTCTTCTTCCGGGGAGCCCTCTTCTTCTTCCCGCCACCACGCATTTTTCTCTTTGCATCTTTGATGATTTCGTTCCGTGTACGCTTTAAATGTTTTTTTAGAGCTTCTTTAGGTTTAGCCCCGGCCAATATGTCTTCTGCAGTGTTAAGGCCTGATTGTAGCGCTTTCCTTCCAAGGTATCTGGCACCCCTCTTCAGCAAAGGAACAGCCGTACGTAGTATGGATGAAAAAATGGATCCAAGTCCACTACCGCGCTGGTATCGCATCCCTCGATAGACGGTGAAAGGCTTTCTATCCATTATAACTCAGTGCGTCGAAAGTGTAGCTTCACTGTTAAGCTCCCGTTACCGAATGGGAAGTTTTCGCCCTCAATCGTTCTTATATATATTGTGATATTGTTATTAAATTAGTTGCGACATTCACATAATGGGGTCTGTCATATGTAATACTCAAACTCCTTCCTCTATGGTTGGGGATGTGAGCAATGCGCAGCAGGCGTGCCTGGGTATCCCCAACAAACTGGTGCTCCACTATATTACTGTAAATATAGCACATGTCTGGGACCTTTCAGCCAATTTCTCCATCTTCAATTGATACATTAATCTGGACAAGTTATACTGTGTCTCGTGAAATGTGTCTCTTTGGAAGGCTGCGCTATATCGGCCGTTGATTAGAATTTTGAACTTTCTATGTTCTTTAAGACGTCTTTAGTCTTTGATTTTAGGATTAGTGTATGTGCAGGGTTGTTTACGATTTCATATACTAAATCATTCGTAAGGTTTGAGTTTCTTAAACTTACGTTTAAGCCTCACAACATCCTCGGCCGAACCATATTGACCCGGCCCTAGTCTTACTTCTGTACTGTAATACCGTGCAATCTTAGTCCGAGCGATGCGCATAGTTTCATCCATAGCTACCCCAGCTTTTTCACACTCGTCAATGTCTCTAAGAATCGTAAAAACGGTTTCTTTATGTTCAATATTTAAAAAGACGGTGTCCAGCTGAATTTCGCATATCCCCACCTCATACGAATCACGACCCAATTCAATGTGCCCATGGAGTTCTGTTACAAAGTTGGCTAGCGTGTTGTTAGGGTGTACAGACAGGGACGAGGAGGACGGGAGTGTGACGTAGAAATGGTTAGGAGCCATGTTGCATACTATTTAAGCTTCATTATTGCATCAGCTTTTATATAGGTGTTGAAGCTTTCTGGGTACCCTAGCCATTTCACCAGGTACATTTTTCTCCTTCCTGAACCTTTGCTTCCTAAAATTTTCTCAATTTTAAACATTTTTTTCTAAATTAAACGCAACTTTCTGCAATTCCTCGCGGTAAAAGCCTCCTGAGATTTCTTCCCCATTCAAATCTTCATGTAATACATCATTATCTCACCTTTAGGTCTCACAGCCCTAACTTTAAAAATCTCGCGTGTCCATCCTTGCTCAAAACCCTTTGCGAATTTATTCCCCGAACGCGACAGCCTTACATAATCATTGATTTTGAAGCGCGCAAAGTGTGGTGGTGGTGGTGGTGGTGGTGGCGATCCATCTCTTCTCGGGAGCGTACCTCTTTCTAAAACTTCGTTAGGTGTTGCCCCAATCGTGCGATGGTGTGAGCGGTTGTAGGATGATGCCAATGATTCCAGAATGTCTAGAAATCTGTATGTGTTTTTATGTGTAAAATAACGGTGCATGCGTTCCTTTATGGTGCGCTGAACTCTTTCAGCTAAAGAAGCCTTATGTATAGAATTGGTTGTGTAATAGCTGATATTAAACTCTGTCAACATATTCTGAAAAGCACGGCCTATAAACTCCTTCCCCATATCCGTACAAAAATAGCCAGGAACCCTGTTTTCTTTTAACATTAGCGTTTTGGTGGCTTTAGCAACTGTTTCAGGTGATTTATTTTTCAGAGGAACTAGCCACAGATATCTAGAGAATACGACTATTATGAATAGAATGTAGCGGTAACCATCGTTATACACAGAATATCTTTGCATGTCTGTTAAATCTGCTTGCCAAATAGAATCAATCGAGGAAGCCGTTGTCTTGGCTGTTTTAAACCTTTTTCTCACAGGCTTATGAAGCGTATAAGCGTCCTGCTCCCTCAAAATCTTTCAACATCTTTTTTTCCTACTCCGTAAACACTTCTGTACAGTCTATCTACGCCGCCGTAAGAGGATGGGGTAGAAATGTCATAATAGCGTTTAGTTAATACGTTAGCCATTTGCGTATTTTAGAGGCACGTGGGTAGGGTTGGTTTAACCTCTTCTTGCTCCTCTTCAAAGTGTTACCGCCGGGGGTGACGGCGCCTTCAATTGTGTCACAGGCGTTGCATGCTCCAAGTCTTTTAACCTGTTCAGATTTCCTATCAACGTTTCAGGGACATTTATTTGCTGTAGTCTTGCTTTAATATGCTTCCATCCTGATGGTGATGGCCTATCCCACTTTCTCACCAGATCATGGACAATGTCTACGATATTCGATCCCTGTACCTTTGATCCTTCCACAATGATCTCCCCTGTATCGGTCCATTGTATGGCGGGTCCTCATTCAATAGATTATAAAGCTTAAGCCTTTACTCCTCAATGTAAGTGGGAGGGTATTTTTTTAATACATGTTCGATATGTTGTGTGGCTAATCTTTTTGGTTGGTCAGCTGTATCGTCGGGCTCAGATCCTATGTCGCCATGTCCATCGTCCCCCGTGCTGTGCCTAATAACCACAGGAATCTCTGTAGGGCTCTTATAATTTTCGTACTCGTAAAGAAATTTCTGCAGAGCTTCTTGGTATAAGATTCTTTTCTCATCAGGTGTTTTTTCACTGTTTAATAGGGCTAACAATTCGCTTTCCATTATTTTAAGTCTGCTTTTACGGGGATCTAGATACGTGTCTGGATTCCTTTGCAGTGAAGTGAAGCGTACACCTCGTGGGGAATCACTACCACTTTCTTCATTATATTAATCTAGTTAGTAAAGGACCCAAAACTGAAAATAAGATGGGGAGAAATGACCCTCCTGTTTGTACAATAATTCGTTTTTTCTTCGCTACAGTTTGGCTTTTACGAGCGAGTGCACGTATTATGTTCTTGTAGCGGCGTAGGCGAGCCTTCTGATGGGTTTTCATTGATACATTGCAATTTATAACGTTAAGACAGATTTCACAGATGCATTTTAAAAAGTCGGCATCGATATTTTTAATAAACATCTGCTGCATTGCCCGGGGCAGTCGATGATAGATTTTTATTAATTCACGGTATTTCTTTAGTCTCTTTGTCATTCTGGAATATACACCGTTTCAGGCTCGTTTGGAAATATATTCGTTCGCAGAAGCACTCTAAACGTGTTTCGCGGATGAAGGTCGCAAAGCAAATAAACGTAACGCGTGCTTGTAGGTTCTTTATAAACTTCCAAAAACTCCTTACGCTGATTCGGGAACATTTGATTGGCTAATACCCCAATTTGTGATACATCTCTACGTTGCGCGAATAAGACTAGATATTGCGTATTTAACGACACATCGCGCATGTATCTATTTTTGAAAAATAGATTCTGATTGATGAAGAACACGCTTATGTTAAGATGGTGGGAGAATACTGTAAATGTCTCGGCAAACGTTTTATCCATCTCCAACATGAGATCGTCAATTACACTGATTGTATGTTCATTTCCCTTTAACGAATTAACGTCATATACGCCTTTGTGGAACAAATATCATCTTGGTACTCGTTGAACACTGATTGATACGTCGAATAGCACCATATAACTTTATGCACAAATTTCGAGAACATCTCCCCCTTTTCTTTAATGATTTTTAAGCATAAACACAGTTTTACCACATCCTGTAGGTCCAGATATAATACATGTGGATGGGCTCGTGAATCTGAATTTTTCTACAGAGTCCATTTCTAACACGTCACACTCCTAAGTGATCATTTACAAATATTACAAATTTTGAGTGCTGATCCTTATATTTCTTCTCCCACAGAACCGTGAATGACGATGAGGTAGAGCAGCCCATCATTACGGATGACCTCGACGACAGTGTAGTTGTGATCTCCTCCCCTGAACCATCACCAGCGATACCGTAACACGTCCAAAGCGAGGTATGAGATACCCACTTCAGGTATAAAGCGACCGAAATACGCGTCTGTTGCAGCGGTAATAGATCCCCAACCCTCAACCTCTTACGCAACAACACCCCCAGCAGCACCTAATATATCCCCTTATTCATCCGCCGCCCCCCGTTCTGTTAGTCTACAAAATAGAGCCCCACCATCAACCTCCTACGCAACAGGGCCCCCATCAGCAGCACCTTCGGCTAATATATCCACTAATTCATCCGCCGCCCCCCGTTCTGTTGAGGATGGTATAACGCTGGAATTGGTGCGATCCGCAGCCCCCACCCCAGCCTTGACTAGAAATCGGTATAGAGTCAGGGTCGACCCTAGACTCATGTATAGCAGTGGAATTGAGCGCGGACTACGCCGGGTTGTAGAGCATATTATAGAGTTTTGCTCTTCAGAATCGTGACGAGCGTGAAGTCAGGACGAGTCTGTCCTTTGGATTCGGGTCAGATGACGGTGATGTAGACGATTATTGGGTGATAGTGCCATTTAGACGTTTGGCGGCTGAAGATGTAGAATATATATTAGGGCGTATAATGCAAGCCGCCCAAAGTAGTATAGCCTTCAATATGGACAACTTCACGGTAAATATTGACCATGTATACCGTGTTGCGGTTCATAGTGCCATACCGTATACTCTTAACTTCAATTCTCAAGCTATTTATAGACGGCATATAAACGTCGATCGTGGTTGCGGCTTTATAGCAGTACTCTTAGCACGTATGTTTACTGTACAAAATACACGAACTCAAAAAATTTGGTTGCCTACAGTCGTGGAGCATGCCCTAAACTAGCTGTAGACTGTGAACTTGAATTTGACTGTAGTATGGGTCCTGAAGAGCTGAGAAGGGTAGAACAGGAAATGAATGTCCGCATAGTTGTGTTTGGGTTGGATGATCGTCGTAGGACTGTGTATGTTTTTAAAAGCTGTGTGAGAGATCGTACAAGGCCCATACTTATTTTAGGATTGTCAGGGACAACGTATCTCCCCATCCGTAATATAAGGTGGCTTTACGCGAGTTATGACAAAAGTCGAAAATATGGGAGACATCATGATTTGTGTAAGGGGTGCCTCGAGTTTGCGGATGATATAGTGAGACATTGTAAAGAATGTCACATGGTATGTGAGCAGTGTAAAAGCACCAAATGTGAAAGCCGTGTAGTTGAAGCTGAGAAGAGAGACTGTGATGTGTGTAGACGCACATTTTTCAATAATAGCTGTTTTGATTTCCATAAATCAATTGGCACGTGCAGGAAAATGAGAATCTGTGAATGTGGTATGTTTCACACAATGGATAATTGGGGAAAATTTAAGCACAAGTGTGACGTAATTCACTGTCCTACATGCCAGGAGGAATATAAGGCGGATGGAGTAAAGCATGTATGTTATATGAAAGATGCTAAGCCTAAAAATAACCCTTGTATAACTGTATACTACGATATAGAAACATATACGAACGCTGAAACCAAAGAGGTAATTCCACATTTACTTGTGAGCCAGACTATCTGTGATGAGTGTATGGATATCGAATGTGACGAGTGCCCCAAATGTGGTAAACGGACAAACGTTTTTAAAACGAATGTCAGCGATAGTCCTGTGAAACTATTTGTGTCCTATATTGTCAAGTTAGCCGACAAGTTCAAAAAAATGACTGTGTATATTCTCGCCCATAACGGGGCAAAGTTTGACACGCAGTTCCTTTATAAGGAGTTGCTTGAACACGAATCCTCTGAGATATTTACAGGTGATCCATTGAAAAGAGGCAACAAATTAATACAGATGCAGATAAGAGGCAATGTACAATTTAAAGATACTTTATTATTCACACCTTGTAAATTAGCAAAGCTACCCAAGGTGATGGGAGTAGCAGCTGAAGTTTCCAAAGGATACTTCCCATACACTTTCCTCACCAGCGAGACTTTAAACTACGTAGGCCCACCACCCCCCAAACATTATTTTGACTGTATGGATGAACGTGAAGACTTTGATCGATACTACGACAGTTTTAATGAAAGTAACCCTTATAATATAGCTGATGAATGTGAGCGTTATTGCGTGAATGATGTGCGCGTGCTTAGAGTATGTTTCCAGGCCTTTAGAAGGATGTACATAGCCCGTTTCAAATGCGATCCACTGCAAGTCGCAACCACCATCGCATCATTATGTTTTACGGTGTTCAAGAATAACTTCATGCCGAAAGACACCTTAGCCATTATTCACCGAAACAATCCCCGCAGTTACGGGCACAAGGCTATTTACTGGCTCATACACCTACAGCAACAGACAGGTGTATACATAAAGCACGCCCGCAACACGGGTGAAGTACCCATTAAGATTAATGGACGTGTTTTTTGGGTTGATGGGTTAAGTGAAAACCGTGTCACTGGTGTGAAGACTGTGTACTCCTTTAACGGTTGCTGGTGGCATGGATGCCCCCGTCCTGAGTGCGGAGTCACCGGAGATATCCACGGTAGGTCTCCTGCCGACTGTCTTGCATCGACCCGCACCCGCGATCAACTTATAGGATCACAGTTCACTCACAAAGTCTTGTGGGAGCATGAATATGATGCACGGATGGAGACAGACGAGGTGTACCGTGAGGAAATAAAAGCGATCAAGCGTTCAATGGTGCTGGATCCTCTCAAATGTGGTGATAGCTTGTTTGGAGGACGTACAAATCCTTTCAGACTATACTTCCCACCTACGGAGGGCGTGAAGCTCCATTACTACGATTTCTGTTCTTTATACCCATACGTGATGAAGAGCATCCGTACCCCGTGGGCGCTCCTGAGAAACTGGTGGGACCTAGCCTACCATCCATCAATGAATTTTCAAAAAATTTGAATGATCGTTACTTTGGGATCTCTTTCGTAGACGTACTCCCCCCACGCAATTTATGGATGCCGATCTTACCTGTCGTTATCGACGACAAGCTCATGTTTCCCCTGTGCGTGAAGTGCGCGGAAGAGGATAACGGCGAATGTAACCATATACCCCACCAGCGTAAGATCAGAGGCGTATATACAAGTCCTGAGTTGGCCCTAGCCGTGCGCCATGGTTATAGAATACTGAAGATACATGAGGTGTGGAGGTTTCAGAAGCTACCCAACCTTTTCACACCATATATAAACACCTTTTTGAAGGATAAGGTTGAGGCATCAGGGTATCCGCGAGGAGTTGATACCGAAGATGAAAAGTCTGCCTATATTCAACGTTACCGCGACCGCGAAGGTATACAACTTGATCGTGTCCAAATTGTAAAGAATCCTGGCAAGCGCTTTAGTGCAAAGTTGTGTCTAAACAGTCTATGGGGAAAATTTGCGCAGAATACCGGCAGAGGGAGCATTCATTTGGCACAAAGTTATAGCGATGTCTGGGATTATGCCAATGCCCCCGATAAAGAGGTCATGGAGATCGTAAATGTAGGTAATACTTACGTAATAAAGTACAACAACACTGAATTTGCCACAGATACCTCAAGGGTTACAAACATACCTGTGGCCAGCTTCACAACAGCCTACGCCCGTATAAAACTTTGGGGTCTATTGCATTCTCTTGGGCGGAGAGTATTGTATGCCGATACAGATAGCGTGATATTCACAGAGAGGGAGGGTGAATACATGCCCACTATTGGGGAGTTCCTCGGCGAGCTCACTGATGAGATCAAGGATGAGTATGGGGACAACGCATACGCCGACTCTTTTGCCTCAACAGGACCTAAGACTTATGGGGTACGGGTCAGGGTGGGGGAGGAAATGAAATATATCGTGAAGGCAAAGGGTATTACGCTCAACCATGCGAATCGGGAGGTTGTTAACTTTGAGTCGTTGAAGGATCTAGTATGTTTGGATGAACAACCTCCCCAACTAATTGTAGGCACCCACAATTTTCGGGCGCAGAAGCTGGGGGGCGTGAAGGAACTTAGGGGTACGATGGTGTGCCGTAACACCTATAGGAAACGTTACCAGATACCTGGTACCTATGATACCGTACCCTTTGGATACCAATGATGCTTCTAACTCACACGTCTTGTATATAATCGTATCTATTTGTAAATATATATATATATATATATATATATATATATATATATATATATATATAAATATATATATATATATATATGTATATATATAACTTGAATATCTCGTTTATTAAATCGTATTTGTAAATATATATAACTTGAATATCTCGTTTGTTAAATAAATCATGTTTCAAATAGCGTTTCACTTTCTCCTTTGTGTGTGTGTGTGTGTGTGTGTGTGTGTGTGTGTGCAGGTGAAAGTTCTAAGCTCCGCCCACTGTAAGACCGTGAGTCATGCTACTATCTGGGAGTCCCTGCGTGGTCAGTCGACCGCAGTAAGCCCGAGAGATCAGACGTGTATTCAGATCAGACGTGTATTCAAATGGCTACCTTTAATATTGCTTGTACAACGTTTACGAAATGGTATTCAGTAAAGTGCCAGGATGTGGTGGATACCGAAAAACTTCCTAACCTCCTCCATGCCTCTTTTAAAAACACATTGGATTGTGCGAAGTTCCAAGATGTACAAATACTCTACGGATGTTCTGGTGAGACCGTTGAAGGCTTTCGTTGCACAGACGATGTGCTGAAGTATACTGCAGAGCTAAACTTTATAAAGTCTCACATACACCGTGAAGTAAAAGAAACAACGCGTGCAGAAGAGAAGCAGCAGGTATGGATAATGAGTCTTGCTGATGGGTGGTGTGACAAGCGGTATTACGTCATGCTACACCATGTCGATTACTCATACCCTACGACTGGAAATGTGAATCTCGTGATCATGGACAATCTTAAGTATTTTTATCACTATATTAACGTATATCATGATGAGGTTCGTAGTGAGGTTGTGGCTAGTGCCCTGCGTGAATTTTTAACAGAGTTTAGAGACGAGTATCGTTTGATGGGCAGAAAGGAAAAATATGAACATATGTTCCTCTCAAATAGTGCGCCGGAGTGTGGAGATATTTAGTAAAACATAAAATGTTCCTAGTTCTTATCCAAAATGTCTGGTGCGTAGGCTGGTAGTGATATTCTTGTAACGGTACAACAATTCGACTCGCGGAACAAGCCCATTCACGTATCATCGAGTCAGCCGCCCGTCGAACCATTCCTGCCTACCTGCGTGCCTCACACGGCTCATAGTTATCTCAGAGCTTGAGCCGAGTGGACGTGCGCTCCTCGAATACGATGGAACTTCCTTTGAGCAGCATTCTCAACGCCTCGTACGATGTGTCCGTGACGAAATCGTTGCGCGTGTTCAGGCGTAATTCCGGTACCATTAGCTATGTACTGGAAACGGAATGTAGACCGACAAACAAACGGGTTTATTTAAGTATCGAAGTATCGAGGAGATGAATAGAATCTTTGTGATAGTTGAGAAGTGGAGTGAAGATCGTTATAAAATACCTGCTAACGTAGGTACAAGAAGAGAGCAGATTAGTGACGCACCCTCATACGCCGTTGTATGTACGTTGTGTATAAATAACGATCGGCCGTGCATTGATATACGGTTGATGTGGAAGAATGCTTCTGATAATAACGCTCTTATTCCTACGCGAAACCGTTTCATCCTCGACAGAATGTTTGAAATCGTCGGATTCCGTAAACTGAAACCTATATTAGACGCGCGTGTTACGGATATGTTTTATTTTGATACAGTACTTGAATACGCATACACCGCTCTGCTCGATGGGTTTACCGAGTGTAGGGCTGGTGAGAATGGTCTAGTGCTGGATGTTTATTTAAAAAGTTTAGACTCTTTGAAATACCATGAACTTTGGTACAAAGCAATTGATCGGTACAAGGCTGAGCTCACCTACACCGTTCACCCTGAAGAACTATTTCTTTATATAACGCGCAGTTGTCGTAACGATTTAGAAGATTATTTCAATTGCCGCTATGTTGAGTGAGTTCACGATTGAAAAGCTCGAGTCGGTAGAAATAAACCCTCGATTGGAAAAGCGTTCTTATAAACTTGTGTTTAATAATGTAGCTAACGATGAACTCTTTGTGCGTGCTTTTGATTGTATTCTAGACGTATTTAAAGATGACTTACCAACCGGTTGTAAAGTGGGAACAAAAATAGTACTGAACGATATGAAAGCCCTTCATATCGAATACAGGTTTCCCTATACTTTAAGCGGTGAAATATTATTAAGCCGCATATACTGCGTAATGCAGAGCAATAATGATGTAATTGTAAACTCGATTAAGACCGAGTTTAGTATTTTGAAAAAAAAGTGAATTGTATTTATATTTTGCTTGACATTTCTCCTGTACTGATTATACGCATATTTCTATTGAAATTTATTTCTATTTGAAAAGTATATTTATTTTATAAATATATCTCCATAAGTGTGTGTGTGTGTGTGTGTGTGTGTGTGTGTGTGTATTTCTCCTGTACTGTTATGTACATATTTCTATTGAAGTGTATATTTATTTGAAATGTATATTTCATTTTATATATATCCATAATTGTGTGTATATATTTCCTGTACTGTTATATGCATATTCCTCAAATGTATATTTATTTTCTATATATTTATAATAAACAGAATGATGCAATGTTGTTTTACTTAATTGTTATGCCTTCTACTACCGGTATTCGAAATATAATAATGCATACAACGGTATTGCAGTATCTGGCAATATTTAAGCCTTCTAAGCCAACTGGCTGATTAGGAGTCTATAATAGTGTGTACAATGGTATCTGGCAACTCTGTCTTCGATTAAATGAATACATGGCGCTATCTGGCAACTCAAGCCATTTACAGCCAACTGGCTGATTAGGCGTATATAATAATGTATACAATGGTACTGCGGTATCTGGCAACTCAAGCCATTTACAGCCAACTGGCTGATTAGGAGTCTATAATAATGTATACAATGGTATCGCGGTATCTGCCAACTCAAGCCATTTACGCCAACTGGCTGATTAGGAGCCTATAAAACAACGCCTACTCGGCTGAAGTCTTAATGTGCACTTGGCTCCTGCCAGGTGAACACCTCTCCTCCTCCTTTCTCTCCTTTCTCTTGGGGGATAACGCCGCCTCCAAGTTCCCCCCCACCCCCCTTTGCAACAATCCCCCTCCCCCTTTGCAACACCCCCACCCCCTTTGCAACATTACATAATAACCTGCAACATTCTTGCACTCTCCCCTTTTGCGGCTATACTACTGATCTCTAAGGGTAGAACTAATTCCTCCACTAAAAGAACACTGCTGGTTTCACTCCAGTGTGAATTTTCACATGATTTTTAAGGTGTGTGAGTTGTAATGCATTATAAGAAAACTCCCCACATTTGTAGGATTTTTCTCTTGGTTTATACTCATTTTAGAATACATTTTATAGCTGTGAGTGGGGCTTCCACCCGAAGCCAAACACTCCAACTATTGTATATCTGAGCTTGGCCTAGCGTTCGTTTGCGGAGAGTGACTGTTTCTTTTAATGGCCCTATTGGGATCTCTATTGCTTTGAGTTGTCCTGGGATTGAATTCAGGGAAGATGTTAAGTTCTTCTCCATCATACCTGTAGCGCCAACTATGATGGGAAGAATGGCAGCTTCTTTCAATGCCCAGTTTCTCTTTGTATCATATAGAAGCGCCTGATATTTGGTAATTTTTCTCTTTCAGCTCTGTTGAGGCCGTAGTCATTTGGGACACTGACCTCAATCAGTAAGGCAACCTTTTCCCTCTTGTCCCACCCTACTATGTCTGGTTTTACTGCTGAAATGTCTATGAAAGTGGCAGTTGGTGTCATAATAGAGAGTATAATGGTTATTTTCAGTGACTGGTGCAGGTGTATGGTCCCATACACTACTGTATTCCAGTTCTAATACTGTCAGAATCTTCCAATGAATATACGAGGGTCACTCAATATATTTTGCCCCACCTTTTTTTTCTTTCTTTCCAAGTTTCCTTGTAAGTTCCAGAAATTTTGTACACAAGTAGTTACACCTTTTTTTACAAGTTTTTATTTTTCCACATAGTCTCCATTCTTTTCTACGGCTTTCCTCCACCTCGAAACAAGGGCCTTTATTCCTCGCTGGTAAAAGTCCGCTGGGTTCCGCTGGAGCCACCTCTTAACCTCCTCAACAACCTCATCGTCACTCTGAAACTTTCTTCCACGAATAGCATCCTTCATTGGCCCAAACAAATGGAAGTCTGAAGGAGTGAAGGTGCTAGATCCGTGCTGTATGGACGGTGGGGTAACACAGTCAAGCGCATTTTTGTGATGGCCTCTCTTGTTTGCAAACTGTTGTGTGGTCTTGCGTTATCGTGCAAAAAAAGGACGTCTTTCAGTTTTCTCTCCGATCGAACTCGCTTTATACGTCTCTGGAGTCTCCATAGGGTAGCAATATATGCCTCTCAGTTGATTGTTTGTCCTTTCTTCATAATGTCTACCAGAATCACCCCTTTTATGTCCCAGAAGATGGTGGCCATAACATTTCGTGCAGAGGGAGCCATTTTGAACTTTTTCTTGCGTGGGGGAGTCTGCGTGATGCCACTCCATGCTTTGGCGTTTTGTTTCAGGTTCAAAGTGGTGTACCCAAGTCTCATCAGTCAGTTCGCGAGGAACAAACCGTGAACACACTTTTGAGTATCCCTGGTGCTGAATTATCGTATTCACACTTGCTTCACTATTTCCTAGTTCCAGTGATAGCTTCTTGTATGTGATGCGCCGATTTGACCGAATGATGCTGTTAGCACATTGCACAGTGTGAGATGTGACAGCCGATGCCGGGAGACCGCTGCGTGGCTCATCATGGAGGCTGGCTCTCCCTCTCTCCGATGATCTCACACGTTTAGACCAGCGTCCAACTGTGCTTCGATCAATAACATCATCTCCGCAAACGTTTTGTAGAAATTTGTGAATATTTCCAACTGTTTCCTTCTCTGCGGTTAAGAACTCGATAACAGCTCTCTGTTTACGAAGCACATCACTGTCAGACGCCATTTTCGAAACTGCGTTAACCATCGGTTTTATAGAAGAGCGTTTAAAAGCGGTTTTATACAAGGAGGGGAGGTTCCAACTAGAAAAATTTGGTTATGTGAAGCGTAGAAAATTCAAACTTACGGCCCAGAAAATATTTCAGGCCCTTAGCTAAGAGAAAAGGGTGGGGCAAAATATATTAAGTGCCCTTAGTATTTACAAATTTTATTGTGTCTGGCTGTATAGTATCGATCTGCCATGAGCACTCTACAGCCCGATATTAGATGGCCAACACTTTCCACCTCAGAATGACAGAATCTACATGTCATTATTACTGAGTCCAGCAATTTTTTTTTAAATGCATTTGTTAGGAGTGTAAGATCTTGGGCATCCATTATTAGTCGTTCTCCGTCATACTGAGGAACTCCTCTCCTTAGACATTCCAATGATCCTTCTTTATTAATGTAGTCCTTCTGAAGTTCTTGATAGTATTTTCCAGCCCTTTGGTGTTTACCGTGTTGTTCTGATTCTTCTGCATGTTTGGCCTGTTGTTCTAGCACAAATTTTTTGCGACTTTTCCTACCTATTAATGTGGCTGGCACTCTTTCAATTTCTACTTCTTCCCTTATACTCTTCCCTCCAAAGTGCTGGGCCAGTTTGGTTATGGACGTTTGTTGAGTTACCATTGTGGTGTGGTGTTCACGAACTAAAGCTATTGTAGGGTTAGTCGAGCTCCTCACATACTGGCCATTGCTGATGGTCGATGATCGGTGCAGCTGGTTAACTTCAGTCAATCCCATTCCTCCCAATTTCCTAGTAGGTACAATCTGGGAAGAAACTGGTTCCGATATGTTATTCTATTTAGAGTAAGGATTTACCTGGTCTTAACATCTAGTTTGTTCAGTTCTGATTGCGGCTATTCCATTATCCCTATACTATAATTAATAACAGGGATGGCGATTTGATTTATAGCTGTTATTTTGTTCTTTGATGTAAGTTGGGTCTTGCAGATTTTTTTCAGTCTTCGCACATATTCTCCACTGATTTTCTCTCGCATTTGCCAATGTTCTATATTACCAATTTCTTCTCTTCCAAGGTATTTACAGTAGAGGAACTTCCAAGTCCTTAATCTCAGTATCTCTTCCCAAATTGATGTTATGGGTTTGTATTTTCTCATCTCCCCTAAGTGTACATTTAGCACACTTATCCAGCCCAAACTTCATTTTCATGTCATCGGAGAATGTATGTACGATCCGTAATAGTTATTGTAGGTTTTGGTCAGAGTCTGTATACAGCTACAAATCATCCATAAACAGTAGATGGTTCAGAACACTGTCTGGATTTCTTCGCCTAGTTTGACTGAGGTTGTAGCCCTTGTTGCTATTGCTGAGTAGTTTGCTCAGGGGGTCCAGGATGAGAAGAATAGCAAGGGTGACAAGCTGTCTCCCTGGAATATACCCCTCTTAATCTTGACTTGGGGGATGGATATTTTTCTATTTTAATGGGTGAGATTGATGTTCGTTCCCCATTTTGTAATCTGATTTGTTAAAGTTCTACTAATGGGAGGATGGATTTTGTACAACTTGAGGCCTTCCAAAATCCAGGAGTGTCAGTGGGATGGATTAATGCAAAAATCGTTCAGATCTGGCAGAAAGTGTGAAATTTGGCATGAAGTTACCTTTAGCCATATAGAAACATTTCCACGTTGGGGACACGCTGGGACCTCACTCTCCGGCCATTTTAATCAAATTCAAAATGGCTGCCTCGATTCCACAGCCATTCACGCTAGCTAGCACGTGAATGGAGAAACATTGAAACTGTTTTCCAGTCCCAAAAGCCACCCATAGTTCAGACAATGACAGTTCAGGGAACGATGAGATTGCGACAACCACGACATCAGTGTCTATTTTGCGGAGGTATGCTTTGTCATGGCTGTGCTGAGCTGCATTTTTGAGGTGAAGGATCATCCTCGTGACAGCTTCTTGATGGTTACACGGTTCCAGACTCTCCGGGTCACAGGGTGGTTGTGTGAGGACCTTTTCCTCTTGTGTTGTGATGAGTTGCACACCCTGGTCTTCCTCAGCTAACCGCTTACTCACGAGTGTGAAGAGTTCTGTTTTGTTCTCTGCATCTTTGAGGATGGCACTCCACTCTTTTCGGTTGATGGGAGTCTTGGAGTCAATTTTTTTCCTCAGACCATCTCCTCGATTCTCATGAACTTGGTCTTTCAGGCTTCTCTCAGGGTAGATATCCCATATCCATTCCATACGATCCACACAACCACAGGCATGAGATCTTGCAAATGACATTAGTTGATTTTCCATATATTCACCGATCGTACTCACAGGTTGGGCGGGTTGAATAAAATGGACTACAGCAGGACCATCGAAGATTTTCACTGTTGAATTTCCATCTGGTTTTTCATTGACCTCCTCAAAGCACTTCAGGAGATCGGACTTCGTACCAGTTTGCAAACGACCAGCAACAGCTAATGATGGAAGTTCTTTTTGGTTTTCATACATGAAAAACTGATTAATATCTGCATCTGGTCCTCATTGCACAGATAGGAACAACTGAGTGACTAAGGCTGAGTTATGTTTGAGAGCTTGACCTTTTGCACCTTTTTGTTTGTCAGGTACTTTCTTGAACATGTTCAGCCCTTTAAGCTGGATAGTTTCAGTGATGGCCTTTGAGGCATCAATGAAGCGTGTCTTGACGAAATCATTGTACATGGCAGATCCGATCTCATGAGCATCTCTTAACGAGTTGGTCACACATGCATCATGACCCATTTAGTGTCAAGGGTGTAAGGTAAGAACCTGTGTCACTGAATGGGTTGCCATGCTCTTTTAGGATTCGCACCAGAGACTTCACGTCAATGTGAAAACGAATCTGGAGGCTCTGTGCCTCTTCGTGATGAGAGGAGGAGCTCGACCTGTGGTGCCATGACATGAAGTCCTCATAAGTGGAGATGATGCCTGCGCGCTGAGGAGAAGCTAGCATCCATATGAGGAAGGCAATCGGCTCGTCGTAAATACCAGATGCACCTCTATCTCCCTTGATGTGATCGTTTGAGTGTTCATGTGATTGGTCTTTCGCCATCATGGAATACCGGTTTTCTGACCTCTGTACAACGACGTTGCCCTTCATAAGCTCGTGGTACTGTTAGATGTTTGTTCTTCAACTGCATGAGGGCTCTCACGTGTATTGGCAGCCACCGTGCGTAGTTTGGATGGTCGAGAGCGAAACACCATGGGATTATCTCACCAAGCACTTGGACATAGTGTTCAAAATCTCCATCTTTCTGAGACCTGATGAACCTGCAGTACATTAGTTGGAGATCCCTTGTCTGTGTCCAGTATTGGACTGTTGGATATGCTGCTTGTCCTTGTGACACTGAGTACACCTCTTCCCTCAATATGTGAAGAGCAGCAAGGGACAATTGGTGTGCATATCGAGTTCTTTTCACGTTAGAGGCACTCAACGCCGAATGAGCATGACCAGGTGATAGAACGTCTGCTTCAGTCAACGCGTGATCCCACCCTGAGCCATCAAGCCACTTGCCCAGGATCTCCTGCAGCACCATCTCAATGTGAAGCCCTCCCATCATCACAACGTACTTGTCTTCCCCAAGTTGTTCTGGGTACTTCCATTGGATTCGTTTTGCCAGACTATACAATGGTACTACAACATAGGAAGCTGGCAGAGTAAGATTTTTCCGATCACTGGGAGTATCAGTATTAACAGAACAGACGTCACGCTTGACTCCCTCGTTAGAAGTGCTCAGATGATTTGTTAGGGATATCATCGTACCATGGAACTCTGAACGGGACAGATTTGACCGTTTCTTTTGAGCGATACTATCCACATCACCCGTAGTGAAGACATTTCTACGCATATTCGTGGGAACAACCACACCATCTTGGCAGAATTGGTTGGATACACTAATTGCCAAATCCAACGAGACCTCCGATACTCTATCATGAGATAATGACAGCCCAAGAGATGAGAAGTGATTTATGAGCTACTTTGACCGACCCTGGTTTTTCAATTTCAACCCAACATAGAGGGGTGTGGGTGTTTCACGTTCTTTGGAATGACGCTTCTCATTACTGGTAGGCTTAACAACACGCTTTACAGTATTGTGGGTAATAAGGTGAGACAATGTACACGCAACCTCAGCTCTAGCACCCTCAATGGAGTTCTGTGACTTAATAATACTAGGGCCTAGCAATGTAATTTTCATGAATGCAAACAGTGGAGGAGGGATAGATGTGAAGAGGCAGCAGTCCGCCAACGAACCTGAGAAAGCCTCTAGCGGATCTCAAATAAGTGCCTCCTCAGTATATTTGCTGCTTTAACGAGGACCATCGCCTCGTCATCGCACAAGGTGGTTTCGCTGGAATGAGACAGCACAGATCCAACGGTATCGCTATGCGTAATCAACACGTCTCTTCCTGCAGGTTGAACAACTAATCCTGGGAATTTTTCCATCAAGCGCACCTTCAGTCTTGTAGAATTGCGTGTGGATGTGCTGGTACCCCCCAATTGTGTCAACCTTTCGTCATAGAGCTTGTAAAGTTCCCTCAATTTGTGAACTTGTCCTTTACACTCACTAACATAAGCAGCTAACTCAGCAAAAGCTATTTCTTCAAAAGATGTTAGTGGATTGCTACTATTACCACAAGTTTCAGATTTGACTGATGCTGCTTGTTGATCAGCTGAACGGGCAAGGGTGTATAGTTTTGTGCGGCAGGTCTTATGGTAATATGCATCCATGGCATGCATATCAGATGCAGTAGCTTGTCTTGTTAACAGTTGGGAGTTGTTGGTTTTTGTGGCTAAATTTCTGAATGTGATATCAATATCATCGGTTGATGCTTTGATAAGTTTTGCCTTCAATTCAGTATCACACAATATGCAATGGGGCTGCTCACTATTGAAAGATGAAACAAAGTTACTGCGTGTCTTTCTTGGACTGGGAACTTCCTCATTAGAACACTCTGACTTCACTAATGCCCGTTTCTTTGCTCGATCAAGCTTTTGGGCATTACATTTTCTCCTGCAATTTCCATAAATGACAGCCTTATTCTTCAACATCTTCCTTCCTTGACTAATCAATTTTAAAATTGGAAAGAGCCATTTTGAGCAGAAAACTGAGATTTGTTTATAAAAAGCCTCTGAACAGGTAGCTAGAAAAACGTGAAAAAAGTGATAGCAGCTGACGAGGAAGCTTCTAACAGTGGCTGCATCCTCCAGCGCGGGACACGTCAACGCGAAGAAGAGGCGACGTCAAACCAAAACATCAACGCGCTGGTGGCCAAACTTCCTCAAATCTCCGTGCAGCGGGCTGTCTACGGTTGGCCAGACTGGCAGTCGACGGCCTGTTGCGTGGCACGGTCAGAGTGCCGATCGTCTCCCGGGTCCGGACCTATTCTCAGCGTGCTATTTTTTCAATTACAGGGAACAATTGCGTGCTCCCCGAACTACTCTTACTCTCTGGCGACATTAAGACTAATCCAGGCCCCACTACAACTTACACCTGTCACCATACACAAAGACAAAGACACAATAGCACCATAAGACACATACAGAAGTATAATATTAACATATTACAGTACAACGTAGATGGCCTCACAAACAAAATCATGCAGCTTAGGGAATTCGTACACAAACAAAACATTCACATAGCACTTATACAAGAAACAAAACTAAAACGCGCACACAAAACACCCACCATCCCTGACTTCACGGCGATCCGTCAAGATCGTACTGGGGGTAATGGGGGTGGACTCATCACTTACATACTGATGCTACCCAAAACATTACAAACACAATCGAAGCAGATAACACGATAGAAATACAGGCAGTTAACATTAAAACACGCGCAAAACACAACACCACACTAATCAACATTTACATCCCACCAGATAGTTCACCTCAGGTGCCAGCCAATTACAATCCACAGTTACACAATCTGGCCTCTCTCACTAATGTCATCTTAGGAGGAGACTTCAACGCCAAAGACACTAGTTGGTACCTGCACAACCAAAGCAACACCAGAGGCGCCAACATAGCCACACAACTAAACAACATCTTCATTCTTAACAATACAGAAGAAAATACCACATACCACATCAAGCAGGATACTCAAACTCCTCCCCAGACATAACGTTCTGTTCCCCTTCACTAGCAACACATACACAATGGAGAACAGAAAAACAACTGTCATCAAACCACCTGCCCATCATCATTACAACACATTCTACACTCTGCCCCAACAGCCTTAGGCACACTTATAGAAATTACAAGAAAGCTGATTGGGAACAGTTCAAAATACAGACTGAGGAACAATTCACCACATTAAACAGCACACCCATCATAAACATCAATACAACACTCAAGACATTTAATCAGATCATCAATAATGCAAACAAATACATACCCAAGGGCAACATTAGGAAATACAACCCAAATTACACTAGAGAAATAGCCCACCTCATAAGGCAACGTAACAACCTCAAATATAACACACAAACCCCACACACAGAAGCCATAAAACAGCAGATACAACAGCTCAACACAGAAATAAACAACAAACTCAAAGAAAAACAAACAGAAACATTCAGGGAATTCATAACAACACTAAAGCACTCCACAGATACATCCAGGCTATACAAGACTATAAACAGCATTACCCACTCTAACAGCGGCATTCACACCTCACACGCGGCTATCTTTCGCAGCCAAAATTATATCACAACATACACACAACAAGCTAACATTCTAGTTAATCACTACGCAAAGATAAGTCACTTAAACAGAGACAACAACCAGAAACATGCAGACAGACAAACAGCCAGACACAAGAAAACCTACAGACTCGACACAACCATTACACCCTTCAATACAGACCAGACCACCAAGATCATCAAAAACATTAAGAATTCGAAGGCTACTGGTCCAGACAACATATCTAACATACACCTTAAACACTTTGGCCCACAAGGAATACTAGCTCTCACAAATAGCACATATTCATACCAACACTGTATTATTCCTGACATATGGAAACAAGGTAAAATTATTACACTACTCAAACCAAACAAAAATCCAATAGAACCAGCTTCCTATAGACCCATTACTTTACTATGCACACCTTCCAAAGTAACATAAAGACTAATCTTACAAATCACTACCCCACACATTCCACTATCGCCTACTCAACATGGATTCAGACCTCACCACTCAACCACGACATTACTCACTAACCTCACGCAGCACATCATGGATGGCATCAACTCCAGACGACCAGCTCAACGTACAATATTAGCAACAATAGACATTAGTAAAGCATTTGATGCTATCCCACGCTTCCCTCTCATAAACAAAATACTCAACACAAACCTGCACAATAACACCAAAAGGTGGCTGAGCAATTATCTTTCAGGAAGATACTCACATGTCACATTTAATGGCAAGTCATCCAAAAACAAGCTTTTTCCGAAAGGGGTCCCTCAAGGCTCTGTTCTCTCACCAACACTCTTCAACTTATACATGCATGACATTCCAACACCCATAGATAACAAGCTTACCTTATCATCATATGCAGATGACATCACTCTAACATCCACCCACAACAACATCGACACCGCTACAAATAACCTACAAACATACATAAACAGTGTACAAGACTGGCTCACACACAATAGAATCAAAGTAGCGCCCACAAAATCAACCATCACCTTGCTTACAAGCAACACAAAAGAACACCAGGTAATTCCACAGCTTACACTAAATAACATCAACATTCCACACACTCACAGGACTAAAATACTTGGGGTCACATACAACACATCATTATCTTTTGCAAACCATATTCAGGATATTAAAAACAAATGTACGTCAAGACTTAACACGCTTAGGGTACTAACAGGCACAAACTTTGGACACCAGGAGGAAACAACATCACTCATATACAAACAATATATTCGCTCAGTTATGGACTATGCTAGCCCATGCTGGGCACCCATTATCTCAAACACACACATAAACACTTTACAGACAATACAAAACAACGCACTTCGTATCATTACAGGATGCACTCAAACAACACCAATAGAACACCTGCACACAGAAACAAAAATACTGAAAGTTAGGGAACATTTAGACATGAGGGGAACACAATTCATGGCAGCAGCGACAACTAACCCACAACACCCTTGCCACTACATGTACAATCACGCACCGACACCTCGTACCATTAAGGTAACACCAGAGAGACATTATATCCAAATACTCCATTCCATACCACGCCCCACAGACATCACACAGTACAGAAAACACATACACACACACCTAACCCACAAAGCACTGACACGACTCGGTCCGAATGCGGTCCTAGGTGCGAAGCCGCCACCCATTAACAGGTCAGAGATCAGCCTGAGCAGATTGGATCGAGTTAACTTAGCACGATTCCGATGTGGACATCACCCCAACTTACGGACATATAAACACAGACTAGACAACTCCATAGACGACACCTGCCACCTGTGCCAGGACACACCACAAACAATTGAACAAATTATGACCGACTGTACTGCTCTAGCACAACATAGAACACAACACAACATCACTAGTGCGCTGAACCTCTGGTCCACTCCGGAGAGGGCGATCGGTTACCTGCGTGCCGCCGGTTTGCTCGATCAGGGTGGGCTGATCGGCTAAACAACAACACAACAACAACGTACTTTCTATACCTGAACCATCATCCAAACGCCTAATATTCATAGGAAATGGCAACTCTTTGATCCCATCAAATGCTGTCAAATTTTCAGACAATGTTTTGTACACACCTTTATACCCATTTTCAGCTGGGCATGTCAACTTATCATTCCGATTTTCTTGGCATAGACAGTAAAGTTTCCAATTAGTGATCCGAGATGGAACTGTGCTATCAATTGAATCACTCATAGGTTGACGTTCACTTGGCGCAGCCATGGTCAACATGTTACTCGACATCAGACGTCAGATGGAGCGACAGGAAGCATCACCTGAAAGGAAGAAAGTCTCAATGTAAAATTTAAAAGCTATTTTGAGTCATACATTATCATTTTATTACACCAATCATTAATTTTTAATAATAACTTTTAATAAAAATGTTAATATATTAATAATAATTATTTATATATATATATATATATGTTAAACACAGACCGTGCATGGCACAAGGAACTCTTCTGGGAAAATTAAATCCACTATAGTCCGAATAAGTAATGATAAATGACAAATACCATAGTTTTTTTCCTTTTTCATGATTTTAGCCCGACGTGGGCAACGGGTCTCTCGCAAAGAGATCCCATAAATATAGCTTCCCTCACCAGCTATCTGCAAAGCAGACAGGATCCAGCTTTGGGACGTGGATCTAGGGTTTAAAGCAAACCTAGATCCCTACACTCAGAACCTCTATATAAGTAAAAGACTCGTTGCATTCACGTCGTGTTGAATAAATCAAAAAAGGGGGTAACTATTGTATTTTAGCCAAAAAAACCAAAACTTAAACCTCAACCGGGACATTGAGCGTCCACTTTTCAAGGCACGAAACACGTCCGTTTAGTATACACAAACTCAGAATGGTTCCCTGAGAACAATATATGTTAAACACAGACCGTGCATGGCACAAGGAACTCTTCTGGGAAAATTAAATCCACTATAGTCCGAATAAGTAATGATAAATGACAAATACCATAGTTTTTTTCCTTTTTCATGATTTTAGCCCGACGTGGGCAACGGGTCTCTCGCAAAGAGATCCCATAAATATAGCTTCCCTCACCAGCTATCTGCAAAGCAGACAGGATCCAGCTTTGGGACGTGGATCTAGGGTTTAAAGCAAACCTAGATCCCTACACTCAGAACCTCTATATAAGTAAAAGACTCGTTGCATTCACGTCGTGTTGAATAAATCAAAGAAAAGGGGGTAACTATTGTATTTTTAGCCAAAAAAACCAAAACTTAAACCTCAACCGGGACATTGAGCGTCCACTTTTCAAGGCACGAAACACGTCCGTTTAGTATACACAAACTCAGAATGGTTCCCTGAGAACAATATATGTTAAACACAGACCGTGCATGGCACAAGGAACTCTTCTGGGAAAATTAAATCCACTATAGTCCGAATAAGTAATGATAAATGACAAATACCATAGTTTTTTTCCTTTTTCATTACTTATTCGGACTATAGTGGATTTAATTTTCCCAGAAGAGTTCCTTGTGCCATGCACGGTCTGTGTTTAACATATATTGTTCTCAGGGAACCATTCTGAGTTTGTGTATACTAAACGGACGTGTTTCGTGCCTTGAAAAGTGGACGCTCAATGTCCCGGTTGAGGTTTAAGTTTTGGTTTTTTTGGCTAAAAATACAATAGTTACCCCCTTTTTCTTTGATTTATTCAACACGACGTGAATGCAACGAGTCTTTTACTTATATAGAGGTTCTGAGTGTAGGGATCTAGGTTTGCTTTAAACCCTAGATCCACGTCCCAAAGCTGGATCCTGTCTGCTTTGCAGATAGCTGGTGAGGGAAGCTATATTTATGGGATCTCTTTGCGAGAGACCCGTTGCCCACGTCGGGCTAAAATCATGAAAAAGGAAAAAAACTATGGTATTTGTCATTTATCATTACTTATTCGGACTATAGTGGATTTAATTTTCCCAGAAGAGTTCCTTGTGCCATGCACGGTCTGTGTTTAACATATATTGTTCTCAGGGAACCATTCTGAGTTTGTGTATATATATATATATATATATATATATATATATATATATATATATATATATGTATGTATGTGTATATATATATATATATATATATATATATATATATATATATATATATATATATATATATATATATAACTGTTTTAAATATGTATCTTAGCGTAATTTCATATTGCAGCAGAAGTACAAATGACTGATTTTCACCTTGACATTCACCGTAGCGGCACGGTTGCATAACATTGAGTTTGGACAATAATTGCCCTAAATTATAGTACTGAATAATATATTACGCATTAAAATGCGCACTGCACTCAATTGTTTTGTGTTTTGGTAATAAAATCACTTACCTGTACTCTAAAACCGTTCAAAATTGATAAAACACTGCAATAGAAATTTCACCATTCACTGACTGAAGCGTAATGGTGACTAACTTACTAAGCCTGAATAATGCTTGTGGAAGGGGCAGCACAACGCCATCTATCATAATTTTTTTAACTAAAATAATGAAACCGGATGACAATTTGCTGAAAATCATCAAAATCGGTCCAGTAGTTCCTTAGATATGGCATTTTATTGTTTTGGCTGTGGAATCGAGGCAGCCATTTCGAATTTGCTTAAAATGGCCTCCAGAGTGAGGTCCCAGCGTGTACCCACCCTGGAAATGTTTCTATATGTCAAAAGGTAACTTCATGCCAAATTTCACACTTTCTGCCAGATCTGAATGATTTGGGTGTATTTTTGTATTAATCGACCCCACTATGTGGGACACTATCAAATGCCTTTTGATAGTCTATCCAAGCCATACTTAAGTTTCTGCCTCTTTCCTTAAGTCTTCAAGGATAGTTTTGTTGACGAGCAGCTGATTCTTTGTTCCAAACCAATTCCTCTTACATCGTTTTTGATCTTTCTCCAGATAGTCTCCAGCATCTAGGTGTTCATATATACTTTCTGCAATCAGGCCAATAAATAGTTTATAGGTGGTAGTGATGCAGCAAATTGGTCAGTATTTATTTGGGAGATTTGTCTCGCGAGTCTTAGGGATGAGGGTTGTATCTCCATTTTTAAGCCATTCTGGTGTTTCCTCTTCTTGCAAAATTTTGTGAAAGGCGGCAGTGTAATGACGATATAATGCAGTGATCTGTTTCAGCTAGAAATTTGGAAGTTTATCTAGTCCAAGTTTTTTGAAGTTGGAGAATTTTGTCAATTTCTTTCTTACCTTATCTTCCATCGTAAATAACTCCTCCATTTCCGGTTTACCTTCATTTACTACCCTGATGGTCTCTGTCCATTCAGCATCGTGGTTATGTTGTTCTGGGGTTTCAAAGAACGGCTTCCAGTATGTATCCAACTGGATCTGATGTGGTGGGTCATGGACTACTATTCTTTCTCTTATGATATTTTGGTAAAAGCCTCTAGAATTGGATGAGAATTGTTTGTTATAGTTTTTAATGTTTATCTGCTTTTGTTTATTCCTGATTCCATTGGCTATGGCTGGGAGTTTTCCCTCCAAGTTCAGCGCCTTGTCATGTAGTTGGTTGTCTCTTAAGTTATACTTTCTCTTTATTTTTCCTATTTGTTTTTTGAGTTTTCCTTGTTGTGGGTTGCTTGGAAACATTGTTTGATTTGGTTCAATTCAAGACTGGCTTGCATAAGTTGTTTAGTTAATTCAATTTTGACAGCAACATTGAATTTCTATATGTCATTTAGTTTTAAAATATTTAGCTCTTTAAACATTGCGGAAGTGTGATTTTGTCTGCTGTCATTATTCGAGAGAGTTCGCAGACATTTTTTATGAATTACTTCCAAAGAATGTTTTTGCTGGTGTACTATTGAAAATATTTTAAATTAAGTTAATCCTGTACTTGTCCGACTAGTCTTTTATCAGTTTTATTTTGCTTTTTATTTTTTATGGTTTTAGCCACTGATAATGGGAGTTTGACTTCCGAAACGTCTATAGTGACCTGTTGACAGTGGGCTCACTATAATAGAATAATTGAGTAAAAATAAAAAGTTTACAGGGTCAGTAATTTGACCCTTCGACCAAATAAATAATATTTAATAAAGGAGTCAGAAATGACTTTGTAGTTTTAATTTAATTGGAATTTTTTTTTTTTTTTTTACAGTGATTAACAATTACACATACAGAAATTGAACAATAATATAATGAATGATTATGGACAATAAGGAATGCTTTTACACAGGGCAGGAATTAAATGATACAATGGTGATTAAAGGCAATAATTGAGATGAAGGAAATATGGTATTGATACACAACAATGAATAAGCCTACTTGCGGTCGTAAATACATGAGGTCGATTCTACGGCTGAGAGAGCCTATTCGGTTAGGCTGAGAGTATATTGAGTTTGTAGGCTATGCAAAGTAGTTTAGCACGACGGAATAAAACACTGTAGGCCAAGAGAGCTGGTGGCCTAGGCGAGGTTTACAGACCTGGTTCTTAATGATGAAGATAGGCTAAAAGACGGGAGTAACTCTAAATCGGCTGAAGGACGAGACTCGGGCCCTGGTTGAGTTTTGCAGAAGTGATGTTGCTTCCGGGGGTACAAAACAGTCGTAGGCCTCAACGGAGATGTAATTTGTGTCGGATGAAGCTGAGTTTCAAAGGTCGGCAGGCCGGCTGATCGACTGGATAACGCAACGAAGATCAGAGAGCAGGATGTAAAAGTAAAGAGCGAGGAATGAGCAATGAGAAATGAGAGCGAATTGAAGTGGACTCGCGTCTTTATAGACACTCTGGTAGTGTGGTTGTTTGGCGCGAATTTATCAGGAAACAAAGTAACATTTGCCTTTTCTACGAGTTTATTTCTGCCCACGTGTTTCGACATATATATATAATATATATATATATATATATAATATTATATAATATCGGATCACAACATTATTGAAATAACACAACATTATTGAAATAACAGCCAATATAAAAGCAACAGGAAAGGAAAGAACACGAAAAACAGAAAGAATGAAATTCGAAATTTTTAATTTTCACTCCAAAGCTATAAACTGGGAAGGTGTTGCATCCAGCATGGAAGTAATAGACTGGAAAACCATCTTCAAGGCCAAGAGAACGGAAGAGATGCTAGTGACCTTAGAGGAGAAAACGCTGGAAATTGTTGAAAGAAATGTCCCAAAAATACAACAAAGAGGACAGAGAAACTGGTTCGAGAGACAAAAAGAGGTCATTGTTCCGAAAGAGAAAAAGAGTGACTGCAAAATTAAGTAACTCTAAAGATAACAACATCAGAAAAATATGAATGATAAACTGCAGAGTATCGATTGCGTCATACAGGAACTAATTGAGAAGCATACAGAAAAAGAAGACGCCACAGAAGCGATAAAGGTTAACTCAAAGTACTTCTATAATTTCGCAAAAAGGAAGTCGAAAAACCATGTGACTATCGGAACTTTGGAAAACGAAGACGGTGCTTTATCTGATGATCTAACAGAAGTATCTGAAATATTAAGAGCTCAGTACGAATCATCTTTCAGTATCCCAAAAACTGACAAACTGATATGCGATAGAAACGTGTTCTTTGAAGAAGAACTACAAGGGGAAAGGATAACGGACTTCGACTTTACAACGGATGATATTACACAAGCTGTACGGAAACTAAAAACACTCAGCGGCAGGACCAGACAAATCCATTGATATGGCGACGATCACTAGCCACGGGAGAAATCCCGGGCATCCTGAAGAGCGAGAACATAGCCCCAATATATAAAGGAGATTAATCCGAGGCCAAAAACTATAGGCCAGTGTCTCTTACATCTCATCTCACTAAAATATTTGAAAGAATAGTTAGACAGAAAATGTATGACGTTTTGGAAACTCAGAACAAAATAAATGTGGTAACCAACATGGGTTTCGGTCAGGCAGATCATGCCTATCACATCTAATGGAACACTACAACAACAATATTGATGCATGGGAAAGTGATGAAAATTATGATGTAATATACACAGATTTTGCCAAAGCGTTCGACAAGTGCGACGATGGAATCATAATATACAAACTGAAATATATGGGAATAACAGGAAAAGTAGGGAAATGGATTAGTGAGCAGCGGCAAGTCGTTATAGTACAAGGCGTATCTTCATCAGAATCAGAGGTCCTCAGCTCAGCACCACAAGGAACAGTATTAACTCCACTACTCTTCATAATCATGCTAACTGACATAGATGAGGACGTTACCAAAGACAGCACAGTAACACCCTTTGCCGATGATAGAAAGATCAGTGGAAAAAATAAGAACCCAGGAGATATAGGATCTCTACAAACCGACATGAACAGAATCTACAAGTGGACGGAAGACAACAATATGAAGTTTAACACTGAGAAATTTCATACCCAAAATGGACAGAAAATTCAGAGAAATTCTAACGCAAAAGATTTAGGGGTTGTAATGATTCGAAATTTGAAACACAAAATAAGATAGCAGTAAACAGAGCAAAGAGAATAACTGGGCAGATGCTGAGAATCTTTAAATGAAGGGAAAGGAATATAATGATTCCTCTCCTGAAAACACTGATCATACCCAAATTGGAATACTGCTCGGTCCTAACATGCCCATATAAAAGAGAAGACATTAGAAAGCTAGAAGGGATTCAGAGAAGCTTCACAGCCAAGATCAATGGGTGCGAAGAACTAAGTTACTGGGAAAGGTTACGCGAATTAAACCTATATTCATTGGAAAGAAGAAGACCGAGATACACCATTATTTCCATTTGGAAAATAATGGAGAAAGAAGTCCCTAATCTTACTCTGAACCCTGTAACTCCTCAAACAACAGTGGAAAGTAGAAAAGGAAGACTGTGAACATCCTTAACCCTGAAAGAAAATAGTTTTGTTGTGAGAAGACCAAAACTGTTTAATCAGCTGCCCAAAGACGTAAGGAACACGAGTATTGTTGTGGTGGACATCTTTAAAAGAAGATTAAACGCTTGGCTCAGAACAACCCCCGATGAGCCGGGTGTACCTGGCTATGTGAGGTGGAAAGTACAAGAAATCAACTCACTACTTCACCAGACCACCTCGAGAGGAGAGGCGACAAGCTTGACCTTCGTGAAATGAGGAATCATCGCACGGAACATTTGAAAGGTTAATAATATATATATATATATATATATGTATACACAGTGTATATATACACACGAGGGTAATTCAATAAATATCCGCACTTTTTATTTTCACAATTTTATTTTCACATCTGATAGATTATAAACACATCACTTCTCAACATAGTCTCCCTGTTTCTCAATACACTTAGTCCAGCGATCTACAAGCTTCCTAATGCCATCTCAAAAGAATGTTTTTGGCTGTGTGCGTAGCCAGTCATGCACCGCCTCCTTCAGGTCATCATCGCCTTGGAATCGCTGACCTCTCAAAGCGTCTTTTAGTGGTCCAAACAGGTAAAAATCTGAAGGTGCCAGGTCTGGACTGTAGGCTGGATGGTCGAGAACTTCAAATTTAAGTTTTTGAAGGTATTTTCTAGTCTGTGCAGCGGTATGAGGGCGCGCATTGTCGTGTAACAGAATAACACCTTCCGACAATCTCCCTCTCCATTTTGTGCGAATTGCTTGCTTTAACTCATTCCGAAGCATGTCAGAATACGATGCACTTGTTACTGTAGTTCCACGCTCTGGATAATGTTCAAGGATAGGGCCTCGTGTATCCCAAAACAGTGTTAGCATAACTTTACCTGCTGACGGCTGCGCTTTGAACTTCCTTGCAACGAGAGATGTTGGATGCTTCCATTGCATGCTCTGTCGTTTGCTTTCTGGTTCATAGTGATGGATCCAGGTTTCATCTCCAGTGATAATGCGCTCCAAAAAGTTTTCACCTTCACTGTGATACCGCGCCAAAAGACGAGAGCAGACGTCCATACGATTACGCTTGTGCTCTTCTGTTAACTGTTTGGGCACCCATCTTGCACAAACCTTGTAAAAGCCAAGAATGTCATGAACTATCGAAAAGGCTGACTCTTGACTGATGTCTAATGAAGGTGCATTTGAATCCACTCGTAAACACTTCGCCGTGGTAACGCATTATTCCCATACTGAGCACATAAACGCGTGTGAATTTCAGCTCCTTTCACACCTTCTGCCCACAAAAAACGAACCACGGATCTCTGTTTTTCCAGAGTACAAATTGAAAGCGGCGCAGCCATGGTCAATACTCGTACGATATGTGACAGCTACGAGTAGCCTAAATAAGCCTATACTGTTGCCAGCCTAAATAAGCTTATACTGTTCCTAGCCCAAATAAGCCTCTTGATCTCAGTTTAGCTCGTTATTACGAGTATATATTATATATACTAAGTTATATTATCACTACGATGAAAAGTGTGGATACTTATTAAAGTACCCTCGTATACAGTATATATATATATATATATACAGTATATATATATATATATATATATATATATATATATATATATATATAATATATATAATACATAAGCAAGCATATCTTAAATTTTGTTCTCTTGTCGCAAAGTTAAAGATTAAAGAAAACGGATGAAGATTTTGGTACTATCCTGTTATCTCCCCACCAAATTTGCTATAACGCCAATATGCTATATCGCATTTAACAGGATATAATTATTAGGTAAAAGTTGCTTAAAATTAATCGAAACCTACGAGATATTTTTTTAAAATTATATGGAGATGTATTATTTCATATTTAGGGTTTCTGTCCTCATATGAGGACAAATGTCCGAGAAGGCTAAGAGGCCCGGTTAGTCGGGTGCTCAGAGTTCCGCAGGAACCTTTTTTTGTATATTTCACTCAGAGCTGCTCCCCATTAATATTAGTGCAGAAAGTACAAAAAACTGTGTCTTTAGCTTCACTTGTACAGAATCACATGTTCTTTATAGTTATATTTGATTTAGCACGATAGTCATGTTTGATTCGGCATTATCTTCTTATATGTAATAATTACTCAAACAGCTGGTGATAATTTGATCCCAAATACTTACATTCTTACCCTTCCTCTATCGGTTCATCTCTCAGTTTGCTACTATCAATCATCTGTCTGATTAGAGTTTTGGGGTGAAACTGCATAACCTTAATTTTGTAACGTTAAAAAGAAGACTATGGTTCTGTGAATATAACTCGCAGACTTTAGAAGACAATCCACGCCTTTAACAGAAGAACTCATTAACACCATATTATAGGCATAGCTTAAATTATTGAACCTCATATTAGCTATACAGTATCCAGCTTTCCCGTCATTAAGTGAAGCAATTAACCCATCAACATATACAGTTCATTAAACAACAGAAGTGGGAGAAAGGAGTCACCCCTCACTCTGCAGGAGGAACCAAAACACTCGAGTAGTACATCACCCGACCTAACCGTAAAAGATTGGCGGGTATACCAAAATTTCAACAAACTTAAGGATAGGAAATATCCTATATAAATATTAAGTTTTTAAATGAAATATCGTGATTCGCACCATCATATACGTTGCTTATATCTAAGAAATAACAAAAAATAGTTGAATCACTCAGTGCATTTAATTACCTTTAATACACTGATACACAGATTAGATGCGAGGGAGATTTTAAAACCAAAATGATTAGATGTCCACAAATAATCATTTAAACTGTGCATCAAAAGTTTCTCCAGTAGTTTCGAGAAGCGGGTGGAGAGAATGCTGGAAACAATGTCCCCATATTTATTTTGACAAGCAGTATTATAGCCTTATAAATTCAGCAGGAACATAACTATGAGCATGCATGAATGAGAATGAGACGAACCCTTCCTACACTATTAAGAATGTTTCTTTGTGTTTTCCCCACAATCCTGTGATTATATAAATATACAGTGGTGGGCACCGTTAACCAAAATGTTAACTTCGATAACGATAATCCGTTAACCCCAATTTTTAACTCCGATAACGATAATCCGATAATTTTACTACAAAGTTAACGGAAGTTAACGATAATCCGTTAAAGATAACTATTTCTTTACTAACATTTAAAAAAATCAAGGAAAAAAGCTTTAAAACCCATAGAAAATGTTTATTTATGCAAAATCCAACAATAAATAGGTATTTAACTGTATTTTTATCAAGTTTTGCAACTTTTTTGCTTAATAACTTTTTTTTTAATTTTTAATAAAAAATGTACTGATTACATGTTTTGAAACCCTTGTAACCACTAACCATTAACTAAATTTTAATTTACCAGATAATTATTATGGCGGGAACTGAAAGGTAAAATTAAATTTTAGGCACATATATTAAAGACTATGACACAATGTGCTGGTTGCTCTTCAGAAAGACCAACTTCTCAAAGTTAGGCCCAACTGCCAGTCTTGACCTCTTGGGCCTCAGGATGTCCTTGCCGAGAGAGAAGAGCCGTTCCACTGCGGCAGAGGACGGAATTGGCAGACTGAAGTTATGGCGGTTTGAATTCATTCGCGGAGCGGTGATCTTCCGTGAATGACTCCTCGCAGTTAACGTGTTAACGGACTTTAACAGACTAAATATCGAGTTATCGGAAGTTAACTGGTCCGATCACGATAAATGGAAATTAACTTCCGTTAATAGTCCGTTAAAAAAGTTAACTTCGTTAATTAACTGTTATCGGATTAACGCTTTAGTGCCCAACACTGTATATATATATATATATATATATATATATATATATATATATATATATATATATTATATAATATTAAGGTGGTGCAAAAAAATTAAAATGGAAAATATATTTCTCATGACATTTGCCCCTATTCCACTATCACTAACGATGTTGAAAATAAGGAAAACTGGATCCATTCGTGCATATTTAGAGGTGGCGCAACTCCAACACTTGAGTATCATTATGGCGGAATGGGACGTTTTGGCGCCGACGTTCTGGCGCAGACGTTTTGGCGCCGCCGTTTGGGCGCCACCGTTTGGGCGCGGAGCAGGTTTGGCGCCGCACTTAATTAGTTAATTTTTGTTAAAACTAACGAAAATATCACGACTTAACCTAACCAATCGTCAAGGGCGTACAGTTGACCTAACCGGGCAGTGACGATTGGTTAAGTTAAGTTGTGATATTTTTGTTAGTTTTAGCGAAAATATCATGACTGAACCTAACCAATCGTCAATGGGGCAGATAACGGAAAAGTACCCATATTATACCATATGTCCCACAAAAAAGTACACCCAACTTTAGATTGTACTAACTCCTCCAAAAATTGAGATATTTTGGATTTGTTTGTTTGATTTAATATAGCAAAGTATTCTTTGTTAACGTTCAAATTTATTCATGTTTAAACGATTTAGTGTTTAAGCATCTGCTTTTAACTGAAGGGTACAACAAAATGGATTGCGCAAAATTGGTCAATGAAAAAATAATGTGTGTGCTATCGATGTAATGAAAAGACAAATACATAATAATAGATACTTTAACATAATTTTAATAAGATCCAAAGCAGATTTTTCTTTATTCCTTATTGCAAAAGTTATGCTTAGTTTCGTTTTCTTTCAACATGACCGCCATTCTTATCGATACAAATCTGGAGTCGAGCTCTCATCTTCCCCATCACTCTTTTGATAAGATCTGGATTGTCTTTTAACAAGTTGATTTCAGCTGTGATGCGAGTCCTCAAATCATCTAAATTGATAGGTTGTGATGCAAATACTCTATTTTTCAAATGACCCCATAAAAAGTAATCACACGGGGTCAAGTCAGGGCTTCTGGGAGGCCATTCAATGCCATGGCCTGTAGCAATTACTCTTTGATGGAAGACTTCCTGCAAGCGTTCCTTCACAATAACTCTCCTGTGAGCAGGAGCTCCGTCTTGCACCCACCAAATACGATTAAATCGGTTTCCATAAGTAATACGTATTTGTGGAAGGATTTCTCGGTCTATCATTTCTAGGTAAGCTTCACCATTTAGATTACCATCGTAAAAGACCGGGCCAATTACCGCTCCATTACCGCACAGTCCTACCCAGAGAGACAGTTTTTGTCTAGAGTTATTCTTTTCGTAGATATGATTGTCAGGTGGAAGATTTTTTGGTGCATACTGACGGCAGATTTGTCTGTTCACTAGACCATTCATGAAAAAGGCCGCCTCATCTCCAACCACTAATTGTTCCGTGAATCTTTCTGGTTTTTCAAGAAACCACTGGGCAAATCTTAGGCGGCGAGTTAGATCTCCTTCAATGAGTTGATGTCGAATTTCCATTCTGTATGGGTACAAATTCAAATCCTCAAGAAATATTCGATGAAATGACATGCGTGAGAGTTCTGTACCATTTCGCCTGGTGGACACTTTTGGATGTCTCTCTAATAAATGCCGAACATGCTGAATGTTCTCGTCTGTTCTTGCCGTCTTCGGATGGCCTAAACGTATGTTTAGTTGGAGAAGCTCTATCGGGAAATTGCAGTTCAAGGTATTCTGAACTTGTTTTAAGCTTTTAGTTTGCAGATAAGTTGTGACCATGAGAACGCGCTGCCTTCGTGTAAACTGCATGATAAGGGTTTCAAAGTTATTTATAAATTTAGTAATTCAGATTCTTCATTTATATGTATGACTCGTATCTTAGATACAAAAGTTCGAATTATTTAAAAAGAAATATTTGCAATATCCTTCGACGTAAAAAGTAGCACATTGGTTAAAGCAAGAGGAGCTATCTGGCTGGGAGAAATGATCATTCCGCGCAACCCATTTTGCTGTACCCTTCAGTTAAAAGCAGATGCTTAAACACTAAATCGTTTAAACATGAATAAATTTGAACGTTAACAAAGAATACTTTGCTATATTAAATCAAACAAACAGATCCAAAATATCTCAATTTTTGGAGGAGTTAGTACAATCTAAAGTTGGGTGTACTTTTTTGTGGGACATATGGTATATACACCTTATAATACACTGACTCTTTTGCTCGCACCGCCAAAAAAGTAACGAAGGGTCGCGCTTGCTATATTTATCAAACACATACAAATATCCATTATGTGAAGACTTCTGTTTCCCTTTCTTACTTGATATATTTTCAGACATTTATGCTATTAAGGGCAACAACACAACTTATCTGAAAAGACAGACAGCACTTCAGGTTAATAACCAAGTATTACTACTTAATACTTAATACTAATTAACGGCGGCGCCAAACCGGCTCCGCGCCCAAACGGTGGCGCCCAAACGGCGGCGCCAAAACGTCCAGCGCCAAAATGTCGGTGCCAAAACGTCCTAGATAGTCATTATCGAGTGGCAAATTTCTTCAAATTTGTGCCACCCTTAAATATTAATGGATTTAGCTCAAAATCCGGTTTGAAGTCTTCCTCCATACAAGAAATTAGAAAATGCATCAGAAGTTCTTATTTGTGCATTTTTACTTTTTACCATATATATGTGGACTACCCTACTGTGTGAGTAGAATGGGCGCAAAAGGAGAGAGTGCAATGCAATTGCAAATGCTGATCAATGTTGCAAAATGTTATGCAACAAAGAGGAATGTTGCGAGAGGTTACGCAACAAGGAGGGAGGGGAAATGTTGCAAGAGGTTATGCAATAAGGGGTTATGCAACTATTTAGTAGTATGGGCGCAAACGGAGAGACTGCAATGCAATTGAAAATGTTGGTCAATTGTTGCAAAATGTTATGCAACAATGGGGAATGTTGCAAGAGGTTATGCAACTATGGGGGAGGAGTTATCCCCCGAGTTGCAATGAACTCCCCCAGCTAGAGGGGAGAGACCTCTTTGGGGTAGAAGGTCGGACGGGCTCACCCCCCAAAGGGGTATATGTAACAGAAGAGAGAGAGAGAGGAGGAGAGGAGTGTTCGCTTGGCAGGAGCCAAGCGCATATTGTGACTTCAGCCGAACGTCCGCTGTCTTATAAGTTCCTAATCAGCCAGTTGGCTTAACTGGCTGAGTTGCCAGATTGCGCTATTTATTTCATTAAAGCATATATTCTTGACAGTTGGCTTAATCCGCCAGTTGGCTTAACCAGCCAGTTGACTTAGAAGGCCTAGAAGGCATGCACATTATTAGGGTTGAGTTGCCAGATTTCGCTACTTATTTAATTAAAGCATATATTCTGGCTTTCCGCCAGATGGCTTAATTCGCCAGTTGGCTTAACCAGCCAGTTGCGTAGAATACCTAGAAGGAAGATGTATATATATATATATATATATATATTACCTTTTCAACTGCCAGGTTGTGCTATTCAGATATTTTTGACAGTTGGTTTAGAAATCTGTCAGCCGTTTTAGAAGGCAGCCATTTGATATAATTAAATAATAATATCGTTTACAGCCAAAAGAATTAAATAAAACACCATCACATCATTCTGTTTAGTCGAATTATTGGGATAAATTTCACGAAATATATAGTAAATAAATAAACAATCAAACGATGGAATATATACATGTATGACATATATGTATGATCAAAAAATGAAATAAAAAATAATAATAGCATAAGGAATACGAAAGAAGAGGCTAAAGAGGCTGAAGTGCGGGTGCGAATCTCCCATTTGGTGTGCGGTTGCCCAGCATTGTATAATATATATATATATATATATAATCAAAAATATACAAAACGATGTAGTATAACCATCAATATATTAGTACAGGAAATATATATATATATATATATATATATATATATATATATATGCAGCTATATTAAATAATTAACTGTATTGAAAATAATAATATTGAAAATAAAAAATAATAATATACAAAACGAAGGAGCATAATCAGCAACATATTAGTACAGGAAAAAATATACACACACATTATATTAAATAATTAAATATATTGAAAATAAATATACATCAAAATACTTTATGTTCTACGGCGCAAAACACTAAACTCACATGTAATCGAGTCTACAGTCAAATCATTATTGCTTTGCACTACGCGGTAAATACGCCTTAACAATATTTCACCGCTCAAGTTAAACGGATACCTATACTCGATATAAATGACGTTCATATCATTCAGTACTATTTTTGTGCCCACTTTACATTCGGTTGGCAAGTTATCTTTAAACACAGCCAGAATACATTCAAAAGCACGCACAAAGAGGTCATCGTTAGCCACCACGTCATTATTAAATGCAAGTTTATAAACACTCATTTCCAATCGAGGGTTTTTTCTTACGGTCCCGAGCTTTTCGATCGTGAACTCTTCTTCACTCTGCACAGCGGCAATTGAAATAATCTTCCTAGTCGTAACGGCAGCTACTCATTATATAGAGGTACAACTCTTCAGGGTGAACAGTTTGTTTAGGAGAGCTCTGCACTGTACCGCTCAAGTCTTTTGTACCCAAGTTCGGGATATTCGAAGAGTCTAAACCTTTTAAATAAGCATCCAGCTCTAGACCATTCTCGCCTTGTTCATTCCTACATTCCATAAATCCGTCGAGCAGAGCGGTGTATGCGTATTCAAGAACCGTGTCAAAATAAATCATATCCGTAATATGCGCGCATAATATAGGCTTCAGCATGCGGAATCCGACGATTTCAAACATTCTGTCGAGGATGAATCGGTTTCGCGTAGGGACAAGAACGTTATTATCAGATGCATTCTTCCAAATCAGTCGTATATCAATGCATGGCTGGTCGTTATTTATACACAACGTACAAAGAACGGCATATGAGGGAGCATCACTAATCTGTTCTCTTCTTGTACCTACATCTGCAGGTATTTTATAACGGTCCTCAACCCACTTGTCAACTATCATGAAGATTCTATTCATCTCCTCAACACTTAAATAAATAACATTACGTTTGTTGCTTGCCTGCAAATCGTTTCAAGTACATAGTTAATGGTGACAGTTTCACGCCTGAACACACGCAATGACTTCGTCACGGACACATCGTAGGCGGCATTGAGAATGCTTCTCAAAGGAAATTCCATCGTATTCGTACGTCCAATCGGTTCAAGCTCTGAGATGACTATGAGTAACCGGTGCGCTGTTTAGCTCGGGGAACAGGTGTGGAGGAGTGAGTCACACGGTTGAAACGTGTACGGGCTTGATCGAACTCGTGTGTTTTGGAGGGGTGAGGTACATGGGTGGGCGGCTCGACTCGACGGGGGGGAGCGAGTCACACCATAAATGTTGAATCGTGTACGGGTTTGTTCCACCATGAAAGAGTCATGTGAATACTTGTGCTCATTATTCTGGCCAATCAGAATTTTTCCCGCTACATGAAGCAATATCGGTTTTAATATTTTATCGGAATACGCACCAGACATTTTCGTTCATTTTCACGAACTAAACACATCTTATTCACAATCCGGTGCACTATTTGAGAGAAACATGTGCCCATATTTTTCGTTTTTGTTTAACAATCGATACTCGTCTCTCATGTCTGTTAAAACTCGCACAGGCCTTTAGCCACAACCTCACTACAAACCTCGTTATGATATACTCGTATATTAATATAGTGGTAAAAATACTTAAGATTCTCCATGATGTACATTTACATTCTCAACCGTAGGGTACGAGTACTCGTTATGATGTAACATGATATAATATCGCTTGTCACACCACTCATCAATAAGATTCATTATCCATAACCGTTGCTTATCTTCTGCACGTGTTGTTTCTTCTACTTCACGGTATATGTGAGCTTTTATAAAGGTTAGGCCTACAACATACTTCAATACATTGCTTGTACCACGAAATCCTACAATGCTCTCGCCAGAATATCCATAGAGTATTTGAATATCTTGTTCCTTCGCACGGATCAATGTAACCTTAAAAGTATCAAAAGAGGGTGGAATAGGGAGTCTTTCAGTATCCACCACATCTTCACACTTTGTCGAATACCACTTCATAAACGTTGAACACGCAATATTAAAGGTAGCAATTACTATTTTTCGTCTACGCGAGAAAATACACGTCTGAGCAAAAGGGTTTGCAGAGGTTAACTGAGCACGCCTGGGTAGAGATATGCTCAGGTAGTGGCAGAGTCACGTGACCGATCTTACAGTGGCCAGAGATTAGGAATGTACACACGCACGCACGCAAGGGGGGGAAGTGAAACCTTAATTGAAGCAAATATATCCAAAGGGTACGGTATCATAGGTACCAGGCACCTGGTAACGTTTCCTATAGGTGTTACGGCATACCTTCGTGCCCCTAGGTTCCTTCACACCCCCAGTTTCTGCGCCCGAAAATTGTGGGTCTCCACAGTCAATTGGGGTGGCTGGTCGCCTTCATCTTCCAAGCACACTAGATCCTTCAACGAGTCAAAGTTAACGACTCGTCGGTTCGCATGGTTAAGCGTGATACCCTTAGCCTTCACGATATATTTCGTATCATCCCCCACCCTCACCCGCACCCCATAGGTTTTTGGCCCTGTTGATAACCCGTGAGGTATCTGTGCCCAGTTCGGTGATGTTGTACTTTATTATGTAACTATTACCTACATTCACGATCTCCATAACCTCTTTATCGGGAGCGTTGGCATAATCCCAGACTTCACTATAACTTTGTGCCAAATGAACGTTCCCTTTGCCAGTATTCTGGCCAAATTTCCTCCAAAGACTGTTTAGACTCAACTTTGCACTAAAGCGCTTGCCAGGATTCTTAACAATTTGGGGACGGTCAAGCTGTATACCTTCATGGGCACGGTAACGCTGAATATAAGCCGTTCTTTCACCTTCGATATCAACCCCTCGCGGATATCCCGATGCTTCCACCTTATCTTTCAAATAAGCGTTTATATATGGCGTGAAAAGGTTGGGTAGCTTCTGAAACCTTCACACCTCATGTATCTTCAATATTCTGTACGCACTTCACGCAGAGGGGAAACATGAGCTTGTGATCTATAACGACGGGTAAGATCGGCATCCATAAACCGCTAGGGGGGAGCACGTCTACGAAAGAGAGTCCAAAGTAGCGCACATTCAAGTTAGCTGAGAACTACTCCATGGTTGGCGTGGTGGGACCCACCAGTTTTTCAGGCGCACCTACGGGGTACGGATTGTTCCTTAACACGTAGGGGTATAAAGAACAGAATTCGTAGTAATGGAGTTCCACGCCCTCCGTACGCGGAAAGTATAGCTTGAATGGGTTTGTACGCCCTCCAAATAAGCTGTCACCGCATTTGAGGGGGTCCAACACCATTGAACGTTTGATGGCCCTTATGGCCATAATGGCCCTTGATGGTCATCTGTTTCCATCCATGCATCATACTCATGCTCCCGCACGATCTTTTGAGTGAACTGGGAGCCTATGAGTTGATCCCGGTGACGAGTCCATGCGAGGCTGTCGGCAGGGGATCTTGCATGGAGGTCTGCTGTGAAGGCACACTCAGCGCATGGGCATCCATGCCACCAGCAGCCGTTAAAGGAATACACAGTCTTCTCACCAGTGGTTGGATCCTCAGTTAGGCCATCAACCCAAAAAACACGACCATTGACCTTACCGGGTACTTCACACGTGTTGCGGGCATGTTTTATGTATACCCCGGTCTGTTGCTGTAGGTGTATGAGCCAATAAATAGCCTTGTGCCCATAACTGCGGTGATTGTTTCTGTGAATGACTGTTAAGGTGTTTTTAGGCATGAAGTTATTCTTGAACACCGTAAAACATAATGAGGCGATCGTGGTTGCGACTTGCAGCGGATCGCAGTTGAAACGGTTTATGTACTGTACATCCTTCTAAAGGCCTGGAAACATACTCTAAGCACGCGCACATTATTCAAGCAATAACGTTCACATTCATCAGCTATATTGTATGGACTAGCCTCATTAAAACTGTTGTAATAACGGTCAAAATTTTCACGCTCAGTATCACTCATGTTGGTGTAGTTAAAGTATTGTTTGGGTGGAGGTAGTCCTACGTAATTTAAAGTTTCGCTAGTGAGGAATGCGTAAGAGAAATACCCTTTTGAAACTTCAGCGGCTAAGCCCTTGACCTTGGGCAGCTTTTCTAATTTACAAGGTTGAACAACAGGGTGTCTTTAAACTGTACATTACCTCTTATCTGCATCTGTATTAGTTTGTTGCCTCTTTTCAAGGGATCACCTGTAAATATCGCAGACGACACGTGTTCAAGCAACTCCTTATAAAGGAACTGTCAAATTTTGCCCCGTTATGGGCAAGAATATGCAGTCATTTTTTTTTAACTTGTCCGCTAATTTGACAATATAGGATACAAAGAGTTTCACAGGGCTGCCGTGTGCAGTCGTTTTAAAAACGTTTGTCCGTTTTCCACATTTGTGGCACTCACCACACTCGATCTCCATGCACTCATCACAGATAATCTGACGTACGAGTAAATGTGGAATAACCTCTTTGGTTTTAGCGTTCGTGTAAGTTTCTATATCGTAGAACACGGTTATACAGGGGCTATTTTTAGCTTAGCATCTTTCATATAACATACATGCTTCACTCCATCCGCTTTATATTTTTCATGACATGTAGAACAGTGAATTTCATCGCATTTTTGTTTAAAATTCCACCAATTATCCATCATGTGAAACATACCGCACTTACAAATCCTCATTTTACTGCAAGTGCCAATTGATTTATTGAGTTCAAAGCATTTATTATTGAAAAATATACGTCTACACACATTACATTTCCTCTTCTCGGTTTCAGCTACACGATTTTCACATTTGGAGCTTTTACACTGCTCACATACCATGTAGCAATCCTTACAATGTTTCAATATATCATCAGCAAACTCGAGACATCGTTTACACAAATCATGATGCCTTCCATATATTTTCGACTTTTATCATAACTAGCGTAGAGAGTCCTTATGTTACGGATGGGGAGATACGATGTTCCTGACAATCCTAAAATAAGTAGAGGTCTTGTACGATCTCTCACACAGCTTTTAAAAACATACACAGTCCTACGACGATCATCCATTCCAAATACGACTATACGTGCATTCATTTCCTACTCGGCCCTTCTCATTTCTTCAGGACCCAGATTACACTCAAACTCAAGCTTACAATCTGAAGCCAGTTTACGGGCACGCTGCACAACCGTATGCAGCCAAATTTTTTGCGTCCATGTATTTCGCACAGTGAACATATGAGCTTAGACTATTGCTATAAATCCGCAACCACGATCGACGTTTAAATACTTTCTGTAAATAACCGGACAATTGAAATTAAGAGTATAAGGTGTGGCACTATGACCCGAAACCCGGAATACTCTGTCAATATCTACCATGAAGTTGTCCATGTTGAAGGCTGTACTACTTTGAGAGACCTGCATTATACGGCCCAAGATGTACTCTATGTCTACAGCCACCAAACGTCTGAACGGTATTACTACCCAAAAATCATCTACGTCCTCGTCATCTGAACCGAACTTGAAGGACAACCTGTCCGGACTTCACATTCGTCACGGTTCTGAAGGGCAAACTCCACAATACATTCAACTACGCGTCGCACTCCAGCACCGTTGCTATACATGAATCCAGGGTCAACCCTGACCACGTACCGATTTCTTGTCAGGGCAGGGGTGGGGGTAGCGGTGCGCAACAACTCGAATGTTATACCTTCCTCCACAGTATGAGAAGCTGCTGTTGCTATGGAGAAAGTGCCCGGAGCTGAACTGGAATAAGGGGGTATATTTGAGGAAGGTACTATTGTGGGGTTTGTGTCGTAAGGCGTAGAGGGTTGGGGCTCTATTACTGGAGTACTAACAACCGGCGCAATCCTGGCGCGCTTTATACCTGACGTGGAGGGTTCTTCATCATGCTCCCGCTTAGAATTGTCGCATGCTACAAGTATTGCTGGTGAGGGTTCGTCAACGGGGAAGGATTCTGTAGCTACACGGTCAGTAGGGTCATCGTGATATCGATGATGGGGGCTGTACATCGTCGTCATTCACGGTTCTGTGGAAGAAGAAAAACAAGAATATAAGGAGCAGCACTCAAAATTTTTAATATTTTGTAAATGAACCACTTAGGGATGTGACGTGTTAGAAATGGAATCTATAGAAAAATTCAGGTTCACAAGCCCCTCCACATTTATTATATCTGGCCCTACAGGATGTGGTAAAACTGTGTTTATGCTTTAATCATTAAAGATAAGGTGGAGATGTTCTCAAAATTTGTGCATAAAGTAATATGGTGCTATTCAACGTTTCACTCAGTGTTCAACGAGTACGAAGATGATATTTTTTTCCACAAAGGTGTAAATGACGTTGGAAAATGGATAAAACGTTTGCCGAGACATTTACAGCGTTCTCCCACCATCTCAACATAAGCGTATTCTTCATCAATCAGAATCTAGTTTTCAAAAATAGATACATGCGCGATGTGTCGTTAAATACACTATATCTAGTCTTATTCGCGCAACGTAGAGATGTGTCACAAATTGGGGTATTAGCCAATCAAACGTTCCCGAATCAGCGTAAGGGGTTTTTGGAAGTTAATAAAGAAGCCACAAGTCAGCGTTACAGATATTTGCTTTGTGACCTTCACCCGTGAAACACGTTTAGGGTGCTTAGAACGAATATATTCCCAAACGATCCTGAAACGGTGTATATTCCAGAATGGCAAATAGGCTGAAGAAATATCGTGAATTAATAAAAATGTATCAACGATTGCCCCGGGCACTGCAACAGATGTTTGTTAAAAATATCGACTCCGACTTTTTAAAATGCATCTGTGAAATCTGTCTTAATGTTATAAAATGTAATGTGCCAATGAAACCCCCTCAGATGGGTCGCTTACGTCGTTACAAGAATATAATACGTGCGCTCAGTCGTAAAAGTCAAACTGTGGGGATGAAAAACGAATTATTGTACAAAGAGGGGGATCATTCCTCCCCATCTTATTTTCACTTTTGGGTCAACATGACACAGCCATGGACATTGTGACGGTGTTAAAGAAGAGTCTTGAAAAGTCGTACCTGACAGACGATTTACTTTTTGAAGTCGTAAACATAGACACGCCTGCACGCGCATTGAAGTTAAAATCAACGCTTAGTACAAATATTAAAGATAAAGAGCTGTTCAGAATTGTGGCTGGGGGCGATATAGTGCAGCTCTCCAAAGAGATACCTTTCACGAGGCACTACATGATTTGTCCAGCTTAATGTATCAGTTGAAGATGAAGAAATTGGGTGAAAGCTGCCCATACCCAGACAGGTGCTATATTTACAGCAATATCGTAGGGCATCAATTTGTTGGAGACAACCAGGCGCGCCTGCTGCGCATTGCACACATCCCCAACCATAGAGGGAAAGGTTTGAGCATTACATATGACAAGCCCATTATGTGAATGTTGCGACTAATCTATTAACCAATATCTCGGTAAATGCAAAAAACTTCACTTTTTTCTGAGTGAAGGTCAAAATATAATTAAAACCCACTCTAATAGACAGAGTTTATTTCCGCAACAGTTTTGATGCCCACTGGCATCCACTGGCACCCAGAAGAGGATGCCAGTGGGCATCGAAACTGTTGTGGAAATAAACTCTCTCCATTAGAGTGGGTTTTAATTAACAATATCTCGGTGTATATATATAAGAACGATTGAGGGGAAAAATTTCCCAATCGGTGATGGGAGCTTAACAGTGAAGCTACACTTTCGTCGCATTCAGTTATAATGACCGAAAGTCCTTTCACAGTCTATCGAAGGGTGAGATATCAGCGTGGGAGTGGGCTTGTATCCATTTTTCAACCATACTACGAACGGCTGTCTCACTGTTGAAGAGGGGGCTAGATACCACGGGAAAAAGGCGTTACAATCAGGTTTTAACACGGTAGAAGACATAATGGGTGGAGCTAAACCTAGAGAAGTTATAAAAAACCATTTAAAACGTACACGGGACGAAATCATCAAAGATGCAAAGAGAAAAATGCGTGGTGACGGAAAGAAGGGGGTAGTCAGGAAGAAGGGGACCAACACGTGGCGCTAAACGTAAAAGGACATCAAAAAAGAAGTGTTCTAAGCGTATGAAGCCTATAGCTTATCATTTTTTTAACTGATATAAGCTGAGGACACTACTCTCACGAATCATAGGCTGATTACTAGTTGTCGAGAGAGAGATGGTACTATTTCTGACTCGTCATGGCGCGTTTCATCCATCCGTGTAGTTCACAATGCTGTAAATCGGAACTGCCCCTCTTTGATATGCTCCCTACTCAGGTCTCTATTGAGCATTGCGACTTTATTAAAATTAATCCATTAAACACAATTAGTTCGCCGAGTGCCCCTATAGAATTCGTGATACCCAACTCAGGTCCTTACTTTTTTGACCCGAGCTGCATGCACATGTACGCTAAACTGCGTATAGCTCATTCAGATGGATCGGACTGCGATGAAGTTACTCTGCATACCCTGAAACCAACTTTCTACACCCCATACTCAGCCAGTGTGAGGTGTATTTAAATCATGTTAACATCTCGGCAGGAACGGGCTATTATCACCTACGAGCCTATCTGGAAAATGTCTTCAACTTTTCAAAAGAAGCGAAGGACACCTTTTTAACCACCGAGGGCTATTATCAGACTAAAGATGAAAGTAGTATAAAGGATAAATTTAAAAATTCTAAAAAAAAGATATACCAGTGTTTTAGACGTCTTCATACAGACTCCACGTTCCAGGAGAAACTGCTTATGAACGGCGTCAACCTGAAATTAAAGCTCAACCGCACGAGTCCTAAGATCTGCATAAATCTGGGACCTGATCAAGAAGAGGGCGCAAAACCCGTTGTGACTCATATCATCGAGACATATTTACGTGTACGGCGAGTGAAATTAATTTCCCTGAAATATGTAGAAATTGAAAAAAATTTAATACACGCAACAGTAAAATACGCAATTAACAGAGTACAGACCAAACTATACACGGTGGCCGCCGGGTTACCCTCGAAGCAGCTAGAAAACCCTGGGAATTCCACCTAAAAAGATATTAATTGGAATGCAGGATCACGCTTCAACGAATCGAAAATTTAAAAAGAGCGCCTTTAAATTCGAGAATTCCGGCCTTAAAAAATATAACTCTATACGTAAATGGCGTCACATTGGAAGGGCCTATGATTGCTGATTACTCATCAGACGCTGCGTTCCCGCTCTGCGCGAGAGCTTATAGTAGTCTGGCTCATAATGCCGGTGGCTGTGACGAGCTTGGGTTTGGCGTAACGCAGAAAGAATTTGTGGAAGAATTTAACCTTTATTCTTATGTTATTACCCCTGACTTGCCTGCTGGCGTAAACACATAATTAAGTCCACAACAGAGTGGGAACATCTCAGTCAGGTTGGAATTTGCCAACCCTATAGACGCGCCTATTAGCGTATATTGCCTTTCATTTCTCCTGCACATTTCACGTGGGAAGGGATTTATAATTTTTTAAATATTATTCGATATGTTAGACACTGAAATGAATGATGAAACGGTATGAAGACAATTAAAAAAAAGGTTCCCAAATGTTCGCACTCATTGTGTTGTGTAAAGGTGTATATATAATTGTATCTATATTATATAAAGGTGTATATACATTTGTAAAATGTCTCCATTAAGGCTTATTTAATGGACGCTAGTTCTGTAAGCCGCTTTGTACATTTTTTCTACCCTTTAATAAATTAAATGAAAATACAATGTATTTTGTTCTTAACCCCAAAAAACTTTTCCCTGATGACCTGGTATTCGTTAGACCGGATGTGACCCCTATATTCAGGCCCATTGGCAGGCTGCGCGGTAAAATCTCCAAATCATTTATTTCCCTTTCATCAAAACGAAAAGTAGCTATAACACAATCAAGTTCCGCATCGGACCTTTAAGGAGAAATTAACATGATTAGTTCATACCGAATCATTTAAAGTTAAGTTAAATTAAAGGTTAATTATGCCTGGTTAGGCTACGCTAGGTTATGTTATATTAAGAGATGAATGGCAAAACGCTGGGTGTTGGAATCCCCTTTAAACAGTAGGTCTAGGGTGGGATGAAAAGCTTGACCTTCGTCAGAATGAGCAATTTTGGAATGTCCGTTAAATTGCAGGTCTAGGGTTGGATGAAAAGCTTGACCTTCGTCAGAATGAGCAATTTTGGAATCTCCGTTAAACTGTAGGTCTAGCGTGGGGTGAAAAGTTTGACCTGTGCTAGGTTGGGTTAGGTTATATTATAGCCGGTTAGGCTACGCTAGGTTAGGCTATATTATGTCCGGTTAGGTTAGGTTAGGTTATATTATAATCGGTTAGGCTATGCTATGTTAGGTTATATCATACCCGTAAGGCTAGGTAAGGTTATTTTACGCCCGTTCAGGCTATGCTAGGTTAGGTTAGGATATGCTAGGCTATGTCCTGGTCAGGCTATGCTAGGTTAGATTATATTATGACCGGTTAGGCTCAGTTGTGTTAGGTTAGGTTAGGTTATATTATTATAAACGAGAAAGAGCCCTGGGCCGATATATATGTAGGCTAGGTTAGGTTAGGCTATATTTTGTCCCGGCTAGGCTATGCTAGGTTAGATTAGGTTACGTTTGGCTATATTATGTCCCGGATAGGCTATGCTAGGTTAGTTTAATTTAGGTTAGGTTAATTTAAGTTAGGTTAGGCTATATTATGTCCCGGCTAGGCTATGCTAGGTTAGGTTAGGTTAGGTTATATTATTATAAACGAGAAAGTCCTGGGATTAGTTTTTTCATTGTAGAAAACAGGAAAAACTCAGAATAAAAAGAAAAAATAGATTACTAAATAAATTATAAACGAATGAGAATCCACCATGGTTAGGTTAGGTTAGGCTAGGTTAGGTCGTTGTCTAAATTTAATAAATTTCACTCTAAATGACGTTATTGATTAGATGGGTGTGAAAATATACACAGAGGAACATATATATATATATATATATATATATATATATATGTGAATAGAGACCGGGTCTCGACCTCTGGGCAGATATCCTTTCACATCGTTTTATTACGGCTTTTTATAAATTATTTAACACTCGCAGTTGATAATAGCCCGAATCACAAACTAGTTTCTCAAAACGCATTCATTATGGCTTTTTATAAATTAGCTAACACTGAATGAAACGACGTATACAATCACAAATTAAATTAATTACTTACATTTTAATGTCGTCTTCATTGATCGGTTCTTGCACTCCGTCACAAATTTATGCAACAGTCTGCGTTGAAAGAAGTTCATTCTGGTCTTCAGCGTTGAAAAGATAAATTGCAGGCAGAGGTAGAGGTAGAGCTGCGATTGGCTCATGGCGAAATATTTCAAAAGCACTGTTCGATAAAAACAACTGAATTGGAGCCCTGTGGTTTTAAATGCCCCCTTTTGTAAACGGATCGTAATTGTGAACATATCACAATACCGATTCGCGAGTTTCCTATTGGTCCTCGATGAAATTTGGGCGGGCCTTAACGTATAAGCACGCCTAGCCTCCAACCAGAGGTCCTGGGGCCCCGCCCACAGGGTTGTGATTGGCTGCCCCGTGAAATCTGGGGCGTGTCAAATATATCTTGCCCGTTCCAGAGCCGTGGAGAGAGAAATGCATTGTTTTTGGAAATAAATCTTGCTTTCAGGCGCCGATGAGTTGGTGGGGAAGGGATATTTGAACATATAATAAACATCCAATTATATGAGGGGCTTAACGAGGTTGAAAGATAAATTTTTGAATTGGTTTATGTTGCCCTATCTAAAATAGGTTCGGAAAATTTATTATTTCCTCTGAAAAAATAAATCGTCAAAAACTGGAAATAACTATTAAAATCAGCTACCGTGAAGGGACGTAGATGTAAAGTTTATGATAATCAGCTAAAGGAAAAAAATCATCTGTGCGTGAAGGGGCGCCAACCGTAATATATACTGGGGTATTAGGAGCTCACCTGTACAGTATATCTTCGATTGTCAGAAAAGGAAGGGTTTTAGTGACAATCGAATATATATTAGGAATTAGGGTACAACTCGCATATATTTGAGAGAAACGCTAAACTGAAAATCGTTTGCCCGTGAAGCTTGGTCGCATCATAAACGTGTGAGTTTAATCTTTATGATGTCTATGCCCCGAAACAATAAAACTCCTGCGAAAAGAAGTTTATTATCGCTATTATAATTCCGTTGTTGTCTTTGGGCAGCAAAATTTGTTTATGTTACAACAGACTTTTACCCGAAGGCCAGTTACATACAATTCGCCAATAAAAAATGAATGATAGAAAATTATGAAACCATGAAATTATTAAAATTTATTTTTATTAGTTACCCTTTAATTGATAGCTTCAGAGAACGGAAGTTCTTAAAGAAAATCCCATATAGAAAAAGTAGGAGTAACAATTAAATTCAAATTTCGATTTCAGTGCTGAAAATAGTATATATATATATATATATATATATATATATATTATATATATAGTTATACGGATATACAATGCATCTCGGCGGTGTAGTGGTTAGTATTGCTGAGAGAGGGGTCCAGGTTAGTGGGAGGAAAACAAAGGTTAGCCAAGGTACTAATAATGTTTCGACTTTTTAATATAATCTTTTTAATGTTTAGCGGTACCAAAATTGTTATGTCATAAAACAATATTACCCACTACATCTTTCAATTCTGTCATTTGGCTTTTTATAAATCTTTCCAGAACACGCTAAAATCATTCTCTCTAAAAGTAAATGGGGAGACTAACAACTCTTAATATCCGATACTGACAAATGTTACTAATTTTATGCGTCAGAGTTGAGATGTTTATGTAACTATGGTTCTGACGAGATGTTTTTGGTTTATTAATTAGGCAAAATGGTGTACAATAAATGGTTAGTCTGTGGTCTGACTCAAGAAGCTCACTTTTTTTTCTATTGAAACGTTGAGAGAGTTCTAGTCAATATTTCTTTTTTGTCTTCGATTCGATGCATGGAGTGTGAGCTCTCAAAGATTTGTTATATATATATATATATATGAAAATTATTTCACGAAGGTAACACGTGAAAAATATTTATGATGAATAAAACCACGAAGGAAACCATTTTGTGTTTCCTTTCCTTCGTGGTTTTATTCATCATATATATATATATATATATATATATATATATATATATATATATATTACTTTTTAATGTATATATTCCTCGTTTGTATTTCTTATATTATCGAATGTATATTTCATGAAACTAATTCCAATAAATCGTCTAAATAAACAGAATGATGTAATGATGTTTTATTTAGTTCTTTTGGTTGTAAACGACATTATTATTTAATTATACCAACTGGCCGCCTTCTAAGCAGAATGACGGATGTACTTGCGTGTGTGTACAATAATAAGAGTTTCGCTGAAATACGTAATGAAGAACAATTCGTACTTGCTATTCTCTCTCTTCACATGAAAGTCAAGTTGGGGACACCGCTTCTAGGCATGGTTTGGAGGAGGAGCGAGTTGTTCTCCACCTGGGTTAATGCGTGAGTGATGGTAGACGACGTGTAAACTAATCTTCCTTTTTGAACGATGGAGAGAATTGTTTGTTTATATAATTGTTTTGTGTGTGTGTGCTTTTTGTACTAATTAGCAATTTCTGTAGTAGGTGATAAATATTATTTTTCATATTATGGTTCCGTTATTCTCGGTAAACAGTCTTATTCCACTCCCTGTAATATTCAGAAATCATGCATAAATGGTATATATATATATATACATGAAGGGTTTTACGCCCATCTCTAGATATCTGTGGCCAATTCATCTAAAAAAAATATGCGTATATATTATATATATATATATATATGAGAGAGAGAGAGAGAGAGAGTGGGGGGAAATAAACAAACAGATAAACAACATGACCGAGTGTTGCAATACAGTTTAACGGGAGCCCCACTAGGATACCCTGGTTTCTCATTTATCTACCAACCGTGGAAGGATGTTTACGCTCCACCTTAAACCTACAGCTTAACACGGACCACTAGGATAACCAGGGTTCCCATTTATCTACCAACCGTGGAAGGATGCACCGTCACCGGGTCTCGAACCCGACGCATATAATCGCGCATATAGTTGTGTGTGTGTGTGTGTAATATTTGATGGGCGTATAGGCGGGAGTGTACGTGCATTTGTCCAAACGTTGTATACACTGCACTAAGATACCCCGGTTTCCCATTTATCTACCACCCGTGAAGGACGTGCCATCACCGGGTCTCGAACCCGGCGCATATAATCGCGCATATAGTTGTGTGTGTGTGACATTTTATGGACGTATAAGCGGGAGTGTACGTGCATTTGTCCAAGCGTTGTATACACTGTGCCAACTGGCTGATTAAGCCAACTGTCAAGAATATATGCTTTAATTAAATAAATAGCGCAATCTGGCAACTCAGCCAGTTAAGCCAACTGGCTGATTAGGAACTTATAAGACAGCGGACGCTCGGCTGAAGTCACAATATGCGCTTGGCTCCTGCCAAGCGAACACTCCTCTCTCTCTTAGGTTAGGTATACCCGTTTGGCGGTGAGGCCGTCCCAACTTCTTCCCCCAAGAGGTCTCCCCCCAGCTTGTTGGGGGAGTTCATTGCAACTTGGGAGATAACTCCCTATAGTTGCATAACCTCTTGCAACATTTCCTTTCTAGCATTGAGCAACATTTGCAATTGTTTGCACTCTCTCCTTTTGAGCCATACTACTTGTGTGGACTATCCTACTACTCCTTCTAACGAGTTGACTGAGCGAGTAGTTTATCGTAGAGGCCAATCGATTTATTACCACTCTGCTTTCTATCTTTTAACCAAACTTCAGTCCAGTTGGAAACGAGCCCGGTGATTCCTAGTCCTCTAACTTTAGCCATCAATCTCGCGTGAGGGACTGTCAAAAGCTTTTTGAAAGTCGAGATACAGTATATCTATTGCCCTACTGGCATCGTATGGAGTATGCATAATTTAGGGTGTATCATCAAAATGAAAGTTGGACTTACGAGTTTTGGAGGCCTATATTTTTTTGCCTTTTTATGTGGGTAACAATATTCTCTAAATACGTTTTTTGATATCTCCTCATTTAGCTGGTAAAAATCTCACTTTTTTTTTTTTACCCGAAATCACCATTTGACCATATAAAACGACCGCTGCCCATAGTTTTTATTAGTTGTTCTAGTGAAATAATTACAACTTTAGTAAACTTTTCAATATTCTTATAATTTGTCATGCTTGTGACATCAATTTACATTTACAAAATAGCAGAAGTAGTTGAAAGGTATCATACATTAATAGCTGAAAAGCGATTTACAAAATGAAAATCAAATAATAAATTTCAGAGCTTATGCAGTTCCACCCTGTTCACTTCATGCAAAGCTTTGCCAGTTCCTTCTTGGAATTGTTGACAGGGACTAACTTCCTGTGAGCCGCCTCCGCCATGATGAACCGGTCCCTCCTCTCGTAGCCGTAAACAGAGGCGACCGCCCTGATCACTTGCTTTACCACCTTCTCGATGACTGGCCGTGCACGGGGAAGTACGGGACCTCCATGGTTCTGTCTAGGAACTCCCTTATCTGATCTGGGGAGAAGGAGCAGGTGAGGAGCGGCTCGTAGACCTTCTCCCAGGTGATCAGGTCACAGAGGGAGCTGGACTCAGGGTTAAGGCCGGTACCTTCCTCTTCATGTCAGAATCTCCCACCTGCTGGTCTTGTTCAGAAAAGTTTGAAGATTAACCGGAAGGCAAATTATATTAAATTCAACACCAATTAACATCATTTGGCTAACTTAATCTTAAGACACAACAAAAAAGAAAAATTTAAGGGACTTCTTTTAGCTATTGTATTCAAGTCTATGATTTGATACCGATATCTTAAATGGTAAAATATAATGTTGAAACTTAATCAAAATAAGTGCGATACTATAGTCTAAAAATTTGCGGACATTTAGTGCAAGGATACGGCTGACTCTTCCAGTTGTTGCAGAATGGTCCTCTACTCCATAGGGAGGTAGAAGGATGCAGCCCACTCTGCTTCTCCTAACCTTCTTCCCAAGGAGATTCCTCTGAAATTGTTAATCTTTATTCACCTTGGGGCTATTTTTAATTTAATAAGGGTAGGTAGCTAGGTCTATCAGTAATTGTAAGTTTTAATATAATAGAATCATGAGTAGATTCTAAAAGCTGATTTCCAGCTCTAATATTTCATTGTTTGGTTTTGAGAATCTTTGAATCAACAAATTGGCCAGATAAAAATTTGCAATATTAAACTTAATGGCAAACGTTGCCTGTGATAGTTCAATATGATAGTAGTTCAATATGAGTATATGAACTAAATATGAAATATGAAAAGTATATTTGGCCGAAATTTGATTTTATATGAGATCCTTTTTAAGAATCTGCATAAATTTAATTACCCTACCTAGCTCCAAAATCCAAGAATATGGAAAATTTCTGCTTTTGTCGCCCTTCGGAAAACTGCGGGTCGTATTATAAATTTTGTAAAATGGATTAAGCTTAATTAGGGCCTACCCTAACTGATTAAGCTTTAAATTCAAGTAACCTGGCCAAATAGGTCGGTTATAATAATGTAAATTTATAAGTATTCATCCATATACTAAATTTGAAAAAAATCATAGCCTTACAAGACTTGTATAAATTTCATAAAATGGATTAACTTTAGCTAGGGCTTACCTTAACTGATCAAGCTTTAAATTTATGTATCCTGGCCAAATTAGGTCTGTTATGGTAATGTAAATTTTTAAATATTCATCTATATACTAAATTTGAAATAGATTATAGCCTAACAAGGCGAATTAGACCTAAACAGCAAAGGTCAGAGTTAACTACGAATCATTGAAATGACTACGGTAGTAATAAAGTATTGAGGAATCTCCAGTTTATTTTTACGGTTTTGACTGCTGGAATTGATGATAAAGAGTTATCATTAATGAGAAGTATTGTTTCAGTCTAATGCAGTGCTCTTCAACCTTTTTATGCTTACCGCCCACTTTTGTAACTTTTGAATCTCCGTATCGCCCACCAAAATAAAAAATGCAAAAACTCAAACTAAAAGTTATATACCCTGCATAAAACAATAAAATTAATTGCAATTACCTTTAGATTAATGAGATCCTTCGCCCACTAGTGGGCGGTACCGACCAGGTTGAAGAGCACTGGTCTAATGCATTAAGTTTGGCTCAACAATCCTTACCTTCACCATTTAATTCCTTCTTGGTTCAGTGACTGCTCCTGTTTGAAGATCTTAGGGTCGGGACTAGGTTAGTCACGACCAGGGGCCCCGTATCTCCTTTCCGTCGTCGTTGTGGTCAAATTCTTTGTTTTACCCTACCATGATCCTGTAGTCTTGTATGGGGAAAAATTTATAACTGCAGTGGGGGTTGCTTGCACGGCAAAATTCTTGTTCTCCGGAAAGTTGCGAGTCGCAGAGAATCTATCTGAACTGAACTGCACTGAACTGCCCTGAACTGAACTCCTCTCAACTTTGCTCAACTCTGGCTATTTTTCGAGGCGTCTTCTGCTTTTTAATTCTGCCTCTTCTGCGAAGATCGTTGCACATTTCCTGGAAAGGGAAAAAATTCTCCCCCACAGTATTTATTCTTAATTTTTTATGGCTCCTATTTCTCTTGTAGGTATTGATGGATTTTAAATTTCAGGTTAGGATGTTAAAGCCTCTAAGATGCATGAGCTTTGTAAACAAAACAAGCCTTATTAAGCATATAATTAATTTTCTAATTTAATCTGAGGCTTGTTTTGTTTTTTACGGTACGATACCGTATCTTTTAAGGTAGAAAAACTTGAGCCATTTTAAGAATTATACAATAAAAATTTGCTTAGGCAAAGTTTTCAACAGGTCTACTCTGAGCTCCAGCATCTTCTTTACCCCGAACTTCCGCTTCTCCTTGTCAGCACTGCAGAGCAAAGTCTGGAGGACCATCTCACAGTGTGCGTACCAGGCACCTTTTAAGGTGAACGTAGGGCAAGACAGCAGTGATTACCTCCTCCCTCTACAGCATGGTGAGCCTAAGCTGTGTGAATGTGCCTGGGACCCTCCACCTAGCTGTGCTTGACCTTGGCCTCAAACCAGCAAGGGTAGTATACTCCAACTATAAATTCAACAATCATTTCGAGATTTCTCAACTCTTTTTCTATGAACCCGTGCTCCGAGACATATAATCTCAGGAAAGAGTTCACTCTTGTCAACCACCTAGCATGGTTGAGGCCCTATCTCCAGCAGAGCCAGGTCGTCAGGCAGGTGGCCGCTACGGATAGCTACAACCATCCTGTAGCCGTAGTGCTGGTCACCAAAGAGATCTTTCACGACCTCCAGGCTCAGCTGGACCAGTTCCTGGCCAATGGTAATAAGTTGGAAGTCCTTGTTGATTGGTAACTTGGTGACGTCTGACAGAGCCTTGCCCAGAGGCCATGAGAAGGTGTGGTTGGAGGTTGTCTTGCCATCCAGAGTCTGGATCAGATGCCTCAAGGGCAGCTTGTTAGTATGCAAGTAACAGACTTGCCAAATTAGCTTTCTTGTCAGCTTTCTTTCCACGTACTGGATCACACCAACCCGCTACCCATTGTTGACATTGGTGGAGTCCTCACCCAGTGCGAGCAGGGTTTCGTCCACGCCGTGCAGCACCATCCACTCCACCAGGTGATTGGCTATCTGCTCGGCAGCAGGGATTTCCATTGTGCCTGGGTCAGGGGTGAAGTGAAAGAGATACTTGTCCTCCGGCTCTGAACAGACGGAGTAGTGCTCCACCCTCTGAGTGGAGGGGTACAACTTGTTAGTACCCTCAGCCTTTAGCATCACCTTCGTCATGTCCTTTCGTCCATCAAACAAAATACACTTTATGTCACTCTCACTGTCCATTTTGTCAGCCTCCAGCTGGAGCTCCCTCATTATCCCGTCCTTTGCTCGCTGCATCTTCATCCACTGTTGCCAATTTAGCACATTTCGCGCTAAATCTATCGCGTCACCTTTCAATCTGGCGATGAAAATTAGGTCCTAACGCCTAGCTCTTACTCTAACGTAATACTCTAGAATCTAGATTAAGCGCTAGTTAATCTTGACCAGGTTGTAGCTGGGTTGCTTGACGAGAGTGTCCTCTACTTGGTCACAGACAGAACTCTCGGTCTCTTCCACTGACTCCTCCACACGATGCTCCTCCACCTCCATGTAGCTGGCTAGAGCAGCACTCATTTCCTCCTCCTCCTCCTCCCTCTGATGCTTCTCCCGCTGCTCTGCTCTTTCCTCTTGCACCAGCTTCCTCTTGAGATCCTTTGTCTGCCGCTTGGAGTCAGTCATGTCATTACCCCCGATCTGCATGGTGGAGAGCTCGCCCACCTGCCTGACGACCTGGCTTTCATGAAGGCCAGCTGCAGAATAGGAATCTTCATCTTCTTGATACAGTTGCATTGGATGTGGGCCTGCCCGGAGCAACCCTCGCATTTTGAATCCTCACAGGTCTTGATGTGACAGTGACACTTCGCTAGGTCAAACAGCCTGTCTAGTTGGGAGTTCACCTTCTCCACTTCACTGGGGGCAGTGAGCCTCTTGTGGACTATATCTGTCACTTTGTCCCAGGCTTTCACAATCCTATCAGCCATAGACTTTTCACTGGCAATCACAGGAGGCTTGAATTGAGCGTTAGCTCGTGCCGAATGCTCCAATAACTTTGGCACAATGTCTTTGGCTATCTCACGCACACTGTAGTTCCTCCTGTCCTGCTGATGGACCAACACCAGCTACTCCTGTAGGTGACTCCGTACCTGAGGACCTCCTTGAGGGTTGGCAGCTCGGAGCTCCTGAGCTCCTTGCTTGGTCCAAGGTATTCTGACATCTTGGTCCTGGATCCATGCCTGGTATTCTTACTTGTCATATTGGTAAGATTACTCTAGGGTGCAGTCTGTAAAGATAAAAATTAATCATGTCACTCACGTGATCTTTATCTTCACAACTAGAATATAACATGAGAAGTATTTCAGCCTCATTAACTACACTAGAAATAACTATAAGAGAAAGGAATATAAGAATATTGAATGTATTATTAATATACAGGGTGGGCCAGAAAAACTATTACCCTGATTTTGAACAATATAATTTTACCTTTATCAAATGTTGTTTGTACAATCAATATATGTGTCCTATATAGAATTTCATGGTCTATCTCGTGGTGGAGTTGGAGTTTTGCTAACTGTAACCATTATTTTGTAATTCGCTGTTATACAGAGACGGGTAGAAAAACTTTCTGTTTCTATACAGTTACCTAATTGAGTCCAAAATTATGCGGAATGTGTCCTCCTGATGCGGATGCGGATATCCGGTCCACCACTAAATATATATATATATATTAGGGGGGTCGAAATTTTGTATTCTTATTCTGCACACTGCTCGGAGTTTCCTTTGGGCCCCTAAACAACATACTGTAATTATACCGCTATGCGCCCCCCTACCCGTTGCATATGCCCCCCCTTTTTTTAAATTGAAATGAAATTAAAACCAATTCTTTGAATAGAAAAACCTGATAAATGACAAAGATTAAAGTAAATAATGATATAAGTAAAGTTAAAGTAAGTTATATATATATATATATATATATATATATAATATAATCATGCGGGTTGTACTGCAAAGCTTCAATTTAATATTTAGGAGAAATCCAATGACAAGGAGGAATGTAAATGCCATGAAAAGTCTTCTTTAATGCGCAACGTTTCGAGCAATACGCTCATCTTCAGGCTAAACAATAACAATATAAAATTAAAATCAATAAATAAATGAAACACATAAGACAAAATAATTTCTATAAAACCTATTCTTAAAAGCAAAATTTAAAAAGACTAAAAGAAGAGGGTTAAATTCAAAGTTATAAAAATTTACATATAAAAAATTTAAAAAGCTATCTTTAAATTATATATAGTAAATTTGAAATTAATACAATGGAATAATTAACACTACTAACCCTTCATTGCTGGTTCCGAGGCACAAGTAATTTAAAACAAAGCAAAGGGAACATAGCTTTTTAAATTTTTTATATGTACATTTTTATAACTTTGAATTTAACCCTCTTCTTTTAGTCTTTTTAAATTTTGCTTTTAAGAATAGGTTTTATAGAAATTATTTTGTCTTATGTGTTTCATTTATTTATTGATTTTAATTTTATATTGTTATTGTTTAGCCTGAAGATGAGCGTATTGCTCGAAACGTTGCGCATTAAAGAAGACTTTTCATGGCATTTACATTCCTCCTTGTCATTGGATTTCTCCTAAATATTATATATATATATATATATAATATAAATATAATAAGAAATCTTTCTCCGTATATTACTTAAAGAATCAATTGAAGCATATAAAATCAAAATATTCACCTTAAGAAATTTAATTGAAGCATATTAAAACCAAAAATATTCACCTTAAGAAATTTAAAATCGTAAATTACTGACACCACTGGCCTTTCCATTGGAACACAGGTAGCTTTTTTCTCGATTCCAGTACATTCAAAATAAATTTATGTCTGTTTTCATAACCAATTCTATCTCCAATTCTATCTTGTGATGCTTCTGTTACCACATTTACAGCATGTTCTACTCCCTGGCTGTGACAGGGAAAAGGAATAAGCTGAAGTGTTTCATTTCGAACTTCAAGAAGATCATCATTTGTCAAATTCTGTAAAATAGGTGGAGGGGTGATGGTTTCGTTGTCCCAGTCGATCATGTTAGGATAATCGTCTGCTTCAAAGTTCAGTGTTTTTGGCAGCTGAAAATTTCTCGCATTGGTGCTCCTAGTTCTTGCTCGAATGATGTGCTGAAGAGCCAGCTCTGACCTCTCTTCTTGTGTCTGTTATCATTGAGAATAAGATATTCTCTGGGTGGGAAAAATAGGCGTTATTTTTGAGGACACGCTCCATAATCATCCGATGCTTTTTATCTAAGCCTTTAAGCAAGTGCATAATATACCAAAAATTAGATGCTCCCTCATTTGCCTTTGGATGAGACTTTATCCAAAACCAGCCTGGAGCGTAAACCAGCACTATAATTTTTACTAGGTCTTGGATGTTTTTGTCTGGATTCCGTGTAGAGACATATAAGCGCAGGATCCTGTTTGCTCGTGTTAGCCATCTTGCATGATGGAGGGCACCTGGGGATCTGGTGGCTAATGCTTGTGAGATGCGTGCAGATTGTATCTTAATGCACATTTCATACATATATTTTTGGTCACTGCTGAAACTTTTAACAATATCAGCCGAAACTTCTTTAATGTTGCCCTCTACAGGGGTATAATCAACTATATCCAGTTTTGTCAAATCCTCTCGGAGTTTATTTCCAAGAGAACATTTGAAGGTGTTTGGTCCCGAAGTTTTTCCATCAATTGCTTCAAATACGTGCCTGAAGGGCAGTTCGTTTGCATGCAAAAGGCAAATCAGCCATTGTACCGGCCTGTCCAGATATAATTCAATCAATTTTAGCACTCCGCCAATCCTGCCAGTGTTCACTGGGGTGCCATCGCATAGCAAAGCTTTGAGGGATTCTTTGCTATTAGAATCAACTATAAAAGTTATTATTTCAATCTGCAATACAACAAGCAGTTCCGTTATCTGGAGCTACATGATCCATGTAAACATCACCAGGTTCTTTGACTATTACATAATGTTCTTCGCACTCCATTCCCTTCTTTGTCTTAGTTTGATCTTTTCTACCATCAAATCCGATGCCTTCAATCTGTGTGTTCTCTGATTTCACTTTGATTATGTTCTTTATACCCACACGTATTCTTTCTCTTTCTACTTTTTTCCTATCCAACATATTGGTTTCGCCTAATATTCCCATATCCTTCAAAGCTGCATTTGCTATAGCTGCAGTAGCTCTGTAACGTACACTCTCTCAGCTCAAAATCCAGAACAAAGTCAATATCGTTGAGGCGACATTCATATCTAGACTTATCTTGGCTCTTCTTTCTAATCCTTTAACTCTATCGAGAGTCCTTTTTCTTGCGGAAGTCGTTACTTTGTCGATTGGTCCTAGTTGGTTTTTCCTTTGTTTCTGCCCCACAAAAGACTCCCACTCAATCATTGGAACTCTAATATCACATCTGCAATCCGTTCGACTGATTTTTTTATCGTAACAAGTACAAGTGCAAATATCAAACATTTCATCAAATGTCTCCACCTTCTGCTGAAAACTATTGTTTCTTTGTTTTAATGGTACTTTATTTAGCTTTGCTGCAGATTCTATCAATCGTTCAACTTTTATAGCTATTCCTTCAAATCCTATATGTGGAAAGGAAAACTTCTCTCAAATGGCTTCCACATCTTTAGTGACAATTCTGTAACATTCTTTTGCTGTTCTAGAACCTTTCGAAATCAGTTCTTCTCGTTTTCTTACCGATAAATAATGCCTAAATACGTCAGCCTTTGAAGGAGTCATTGAAGGTGGAAATTCTGCAGGGTGACCAAGTGTTGAATTGTGCGTTTTGCTTCTTGTCGCCATGATTTCAACTATTTAGGCCTAGTAGCATTAATAACAAGAAACTAATTGTTAAATTCTAGCAATTGAATCATTCAATCTGAATTTAATATAACTCATTCGGAATTAAATCATAACTCATTCAATCATAAACAATTTGAAAATAACAATCTGAAACTAAACAAAAAAACGAGACAATAATTTATATAATTCATCTAATCTATCTAAATTAATCTATGTAATCTATTCAATCTATCTAAAACTCTATCTAAATAATCTATCCAAATTAATCTAATCTACTTAATAAGACTTAATATAATGCATGATTGTCACATTTGGGGTTTATATCTGTGGCGAGAGTAAAATGGGGGGGATGCTATGGAAGGGGTAAGGCATATACTCATTTTTTTACAAGATGTTGAGATCATCATTTCCAACTAAGTGCATACTGTGGAATTGAAGAAACTCGATTTTTGATATGTTTCGACCCCCCTATATATATATATATATATATATATACGGTGTGTGTGTATATATATATATATATATATATATACCTACAGGGTGTCCCATAAGTCCGGCATCATAGGAAAAATAATAAAAAAAGGCAAAACAAAAGCTTTTATTTACAGAACGTGCACAATATGTCCACCATTGTTTTCAATACACAAATTCAGACGTGATACCCAGTCAGCAAGCACACGGTGAATGATGTCAGGAGTAATGGTGTTACATGCCCCAATAATGCTCTGCCGCAAATGTTCAACACTCCTAATTTTCTCTGCGTATACCAGCGCTTTCAAGTGGCCCCAGAGATAAAAATCTAGTGGCGTGAGATCCGGGCTTCTAGCTGGCCATTCCACAGGCCCTCGACGTCCTATCCAATGACCAGGGAATTGTTGGTACAGGTATTCCCTTACTTGGGTGCTGTAATGTGCAGGAACGCCGTCTTGCTGGAACCATGTTGGGAAATTTCCTTCTTCGTTCAAGACAGTGGGAAATGCTTCTTCCTTGAGCATACGTAGGTAGGTGCCTCCAGTGACATGTTCATCGAAAAAGAGGGGGCCCATGATGCGATCCTTCCAAATGCCACACCATACCATCACCCGAGATGCACCTTGTTCCTTTGAAAAGGTATACCAGTGAAGGTTGTTTTGAGACCAGTAGCGGGTGTTCTGTCGATTTACCTCACCATTTCCATAAAAAAACAGCCTCGTCATTGAACAGAATGGTGGACGGGAAATTGGCATCCCGAGCACATTGTCCCGTAGCCCAGTCACAAAATTCCATCCGCCGGTCGGGATCATCTTCGCTTAATTTCTGTAGGATCTGAAGTTTATATGGATGCCATTTTTGAGCCTGAAGAATGCAATGGATGCTACTTTTCGACATTCCTGTCTCTGCGGACAATCGCCGAAGAGACTTATTGGGACTTCTGTTAAAATGAGCCAGGATAGCAGTCGCTGTATCATCGTCAGTGGACCTCCTTGAAGGTCCACTGCGTGGTTTATCTTCTATGGATCCTGTTTCTTTAAATTTTGCAACAAGTCTGCTAACACAACTCGTTCTTCCTTGCTCACAGCCATTATGGCCTGTAGAAAGAGAAAAATATGAATTATGGTTTGTAGAAATAGAAAAATATGAATTTCTCCTATGATGCCGGACTTATGGGACACCCTCTATTATATATATATATACAGGGCGTCCCAAACAAATGTATACACACTTTAACAGCTGATAGCTCAATTGATGTTGCTTTCTTTCCAAGTTAAACCCATTAGAATTAATAATGGCAGTCAGACTAAGCTTTGAACAAAGGAAATTCATTCTAAAATGCTACTGGAAGTGTGAAAACGCAGTTGAAGTGCAAAGACAGTTTAGGAGGGAGTTTCAAACAGATCCACCAACGCGACTTACCATCACTCGAATTAGAGATAAGTTTGAAGCCGATGGAACTGTTCAGAATGTCCACAAGAAGCGTTCCGGAAGACCACGGACATCGACAAGCCCCACAAAGCAAGAAAGAGTACTGGAAACGTATCACCAAAGTCCAAGAAAATCTGTGCGGCAAGCGAGTTGTGAGGTAGGAATTTCAGAATCGTCTGTCCAACGCATTTTGAAGCGCTGTCAATGGAAAAGTTACATTCCAAGATTAGTCCATGCTATTAATGAAGATGATCCGGACCGAAGAGTGGAGTATTGCGAGTGGTACTTGGCACGATGTGGATGTGGATTGGACGAAGGGGTTTCGTAGAATACCCTCCGCGTTCACCAGACCTCACACCACTAGACTTTTTTTTATGAGGATACTTAAAAGACAAAGTCTACGCTATAAAACCTGCAACAGTCGCTGAATTGAGAGCAGCCATTGAACGAGAATGCACACAAATACCAAACGAAATGTTTCGTGATGTTTGCGATTCCATTACTTCGCGTTATCAGCAGTGCCTGGACCAGAACGGACGTCAGTTTGAAAACAGGCGTTGACAAAACAATTAAATAATGTCTGTAGATTCTATTACATTTTGAAAATGAAATGTATTTTAATAAACACTGCCTTTATAATTATTTAAAGTGTGTATACATTTTTTTGGGACGCCCTGTATATATATATATATATATATATATATATATTATATATAATAGTACAGGGTGGGCGGAGAGTAGCTCCCTAATTTAAATTACATATAAATTATGTATAAATTGTGATTGTATTGTTATATTGTTATGGTGTGTTCTCTGAAGTGGTACAATTGTAACGGTAATCTTTTTTTCTCTAAAGTGTTCTCTTTGTGTTCTCTAAAGTGGTACAATTGTAACGTTCATTTTTTTTTTTTCATTTCAGATTGAAGAGTAACATGGCTGAGCGTTTAACACTGCAGGAGCGTGCCCAGTTGGAGGCACGGTACTAAGTTTGGCAATCTGTCGTTCGAGTTCAAAGATGGTGGCGGGCCATTCACGGACCACGTGCCCAAGTGGACCCGAAAACAATCAAGAACTGCCACTCGAAGCTCATGACCACGGGGTCTGTGGCAGATGTTCGAAGATGTGGTCGCCCTTCGACATCCAGGGCCCAGGAGACGGTGCAGGCAGTTCAGGAAATGTTCGCACCGAGTCCACGAAAGTCAACTCGCCAGGAAGCTCGGGAAAGTGGACTCTCCCACTACTCAGTGCGAACTGTGCTGAAGAAGGAGCTGAACTGGCGTGCGTGGAAGCCGCATTACTGCCAATCTCTCTCGGACGAGGACTGCGACATTCGCATGGAGTTCGGGGAAATCATGCTGGCTTGGCATGAAGACTGGCCCCATCTCTTCCGCAACATCCTCTGGAGCGACGAGGCGGTGTTCCACGTCGGAGGCTTTGTCAACCGCCACAATTGCCACTACTGGGCAGGAGAGGATCCCATGGTTACCGCTGAAAAACGGCAGAATCGGTTCAGTGTAACGGTGTGGTGTGGTATGACCTCAGATCAGGTTGTGGGCCCGTTCCTTCTGCGCAACACCATGAATGCTGAGCGGTACCTTGCTATGTTGGGAAACGAGGTCTGGCCGGTTGTCAGCACATGGGAGAACATCGACGATCTGATATTTATGCAAGATGGCGCCCCTCCGCACTTCGCTCTTGTTGTCCGTGAGTGGCTGGATGCCCACTTCCCTGGGCGTTGGATGGGTCGTCGTGGTCCACATCAATGGCCAGCCAGGAGCCCCGACTTGACACCGTGCGACTTCTTTCTTTGGGGGTGGGTAAAGGAAGAAGTCTACCGCACCAAACCGAGGACATTGGAAGAACTGGAGGACCGAATTCGGGAAGTCATGTCCTCCATCCCGCCGGAGTTCCTGCTAAAGTCAGTGGACGCCATTCCTGGGCGGCTCCAGAAGCTCGTGGAAAGAGTTGGAGCCCACATTGAATTTTAGAGAAAACCTACCATGTATGCCTACCTTTTCATATTATTTCTTCTGAAATAAATGGATAATATACGTATTTTTTTACCAATCCAAAATAGGGAGCTACTTTCCGCCCACCCTGTATATATTCATCATTGCATTCATAGTTTAAGTAAAATTATAAAGAATTTATATATATATATAGGATCACCCAAACCCGCAAAGAAAAAACTAAAACAGTGTTTAAAAAGGCTAATTAATTTCGGCCGGTCACAACCAAGCCCTTTTCAAAGCCATAAAGTAGTTAAAATGCCCAAAAAGGTTAAAAACTTCCGTCCTGCGGAAGAGCTGAAGTATAAATGACTGTTGAGGCATAATCACGGACAAAGAGATGGTGGCTGTCATATGTCTGGCAGTTGAAGAAGGCAAATTTTTTTTTCAGATTTCAAACACTCAAGGTGAGAAATCTTTAAGTAAAATCAGTCCTGTACATCTGGCAGCCAATCACGACCCGAAATTGCCCTACAATATTTTAAAATGTTAAAAATAAAGCTATCAATACTATAGGACAGCTTAATATTTGAAATGGTGTTTTCTCCTAGAATATAAAATGTCTCGTATATTTTTCTCTGTTCCTGGTCCCTGACCTTCAAAATAGGTTTAGAATCCTGAAAGTTAAAGATATGATTATGAAGTTCCCAATGCTGAACCAAGCTACTATAAGTATTACCCGATCTCAGGTCACGTTTGTGGGAATTAATCCTTCTCTGAAAATCAATTGTCTCTCCGATATATTTTTGAGGGCAACCTCCACATGGGATTTCATAAATTACGCCAGAATTGTTGGAGGCTTTTGTAATAGGATGAAGGATGAACGAGGACAATTTATTTGGCACAGCTGAGACCAACTTACAGTAATCCGCTGTGGCAAAAGTGAAGAAAGCCCTTTGTTAACCTCAAAAGGCACTTTCAGGAATAAAACGTCTTTATCCAGCTTCCTAATTTTAGGAGAGAAGAAAGATCTCCTAGCGGCGAAATAAGCTTTATCAATGAACAAATTGGAATAACCCAAAACTCTAAATATACGTTTAATATGTAAAACTTCATCATCAAAATAAATGGCGTCACAAACCCTGAAAGCTCTAAAAAAAAAACCCAAAATAACGCCTTTTTTTAGTACAGAGAGAACGATTGGAAAAAGCATGACTGTAGCTGCCTGAATGCGTACGCTTTCTAAATACTTTGAAAGAATGTCTTTGGTTGGGATCTCTTAAAATAAGAACATCCCAAAACGAGAGAGATCCACTAATCTCAACTTCATACGTAAACTGAATTGAAGATACACAATTGTTAAGAAATCCCAAAAGCTCATCCAAATCCACATGAGATTCCAGACTAACACACGTGTCATCAACATAATGGAACCAACTGACCCCCGGCACCAAAGATTCTGGCAAAAAATTAACTTCAAAAAATTCCAAAAAAATGTAAGCTAAAATTAGGGAGAGCGAAGAGCCCATCGGTAAACCTACCTTTTGTCTCAAAAAAGACCGATTAAAAGAAAAATAGTTATGTTTCGAGGAAAGTCTAACAAGCTGTAAAATAATTCTATAATCAAACGGAAAGGTCTTAGGATGATCATGAAGCCACACTTCTAGGAACTGCAAGGTTAGATCCAAAGGGACTTCAGTAAACAAAGATACCACATCAAAACTCATCAATCTTTTTCCCGATAAGTCTGTACCTCGAAGTTTGTCAACAAACTCTGCAGAATTTTTAAGATGTGCTCCCGAGATTTGGCCTACTAACGGCGAAAGGAGGCTCGAAAGCCATTTAGATAGCTGTTCAGTAGAACTTCCCACATTATAAATAATAAGGCGCAAAGGTACTGAGGATTTATGCACTCTTGGAAGCCCATATATACAGGGTGTTTCAGGAGGAAAGGTCAATACTTCGGGAGGTGATAGTATCGGTCGTTGTGAGAAAAAAAGTTCATATGAACATGTGTCTAATTCTGAATGGTTACGGAGATAGAGCTGTTTGAATCTGATGCGCGCGCAGCTCTTCCTCCCCCTTCCCTCCCCTATAACCTTGAACCATGTAAGCTGTTATGTAAGCATGTAGCTTAAGCCAATCGACAGCTGACTGTTGTGAGTGACATTGTTTGGTGTTTGAAGCAGTGTTAAGAATGCCACACACCTTCACACATGCCGAATATGCAGATATGGTGTATGTCTACGGTTTTTGAGATGGAAGTGCAACAGCTGCTGTTGCAGAATACCGTCGACGGTTTCCGAACCGCAGAATTCCGGATCGAAGAGTGTTTACCAGGGTTTTCAACACATTGCGTGAGATTGGTACACTTCCCAGCGCTCATGTTTCATCTGAACGTGAAGGTCAACAAGATGTGGATGAAGTGGAAAACATTCTTCAGTTGGTAGAGCGTAGTCCTATTACTATCTCACGAAGAATTTCTACACGTCTCGGTGTACCACACACAAGAGTATGGCGAACATTACGTGAGGAAGGCTTGCATCCATATCATGTACAGCGTGTACAACACCTTCAACCAGGAGACGCTGCCATGCGACTGGAATTTTGTCATTGGGTGAATGCTAATCGCCGATTGCTTCGATTAATACTGTTCACCGATGAAACTACTTTCACCCGTGACGGTATCAACAACACTCGTAACTCTCATCGGTGGTCAGACGAAAATCCAAATGCCACTGTGGAAATAAATTTTCAACATCGCTTCTCTGCCAATGTGTGTTGCGGTATCATCGATGATCAGCTGATTGGCCGTTTTACTTTAGAGAATTGTCTTGCAGGACAAAGTTACCTAGAATTTCTGCAAAATTAATTGCCAGGACTATTGGAGGATGTTCCTTTGGCTACACGCGCTGGTATGTACTTTCAGCATGACGGAGCTCCTCCACATTCTACCCGTCTGGTGATGCAATACCTAAATCAAACTTTCCCTGGTCGATGGATCGGCCGCGGTGGTCCCATTCAATGGCCACCAAGATCTCCAGACCTCTCTCCGTTAGATTATTGTTTGTGGGGGTGGATGAAAAGTCAAGTTTACAAAAGAAAGGTGGATACACGAGACGAATTGCTCGCCCGCATTTTGGATGCTGCTGCCCGCATAAAGGAACGTCAAGATCAACTCAGACGAGCAACACGCGATATTCGCACACGAGTTTCAAAGTGCATTGAGGTTGACGGTGGGATTTTCGAAAACGTATTGTAAACTGTAACAAATTTGTCATTTCTGTATCTGATACCATTCAAAATGGCAATGTTTAAACATTAAATGTTAGAAACAGTAATTGGTTTCTCTTTCTTGATTACCATTAACAATGCTTTTGTATTTGTAGATTCAAACAGCTCTATCTCCGTAACCATTCAGAATTAGACACATGTTCATATGAACTTTTTTTCTCACAATGACCGATACTATCACCTCCCGAAGTATTGACCTTTCCTCCTGAAACACCCTGTATAAGGAAGATGGGGCAAATAAGATTTAAATCTTTGAAACAGTTCGGGAGAATCCCTAAGGATTCCTCCCAATTCCTAATTAAAAGAAGCCTGGGAAGCTTTTAGTGGACTTTTAGTGCTGACTTTGGAATAAATGGACTCATCGTCCAACATGACATTCATTTTAGCAATGTAATCACACGTATTCAGGATAACTACTTTATTCCCCTTATCAGACTTCATAAGCATAAGGTTCGAGTTAGTCTTCAGTCTGGAAAGGGCATCCAACAAAATCTTGGGAAACCTAGAGCCCTTACCCAAAGAGTGAAAGATTTAATTTAACAGAAATCCCTTTAGAGTAAATACATTAAGATGAGAAGCTTTGCAGTATTTGGCAAAGTGCTCGAAAGAGCTTAAAAAGCTGACCAAACAACTGGCATTCGCAGTAAAGGAAAATTTCAATCCGAACCCCAGGGCAGCGTTTTCCAAATCAGAAAGATGTACATTAGGCCTGGTCGAAATTTTATATTGAAAAGGTACATATTGTGAGGGGTTTGAATGGAACACAGGAACCCCCTCATAAATTATTTTCGCTGTTTGAAGCCGCCTACCCCTGGCACAATTTTTCACTTTTTGACCTATATTGAAGAATAAGTCATTTATACGAGACTTACGCTACAGTCAGGTTTTTTGATGATATAAATCTTTATTAACGTATAATATTTTATTTAATAATGTACAGTATTAGGAAAATTAATTAAAAGAAGAAAAAATTAGAGGCATAATAAATGTGCTAAAATTCAATTTTTCATTGTTCCTTATCACATCAAAAGGGAAGAAATTTTCAATATCATTAGCAAATTTTACTTCATATGTTTCTTACTCATTCCATTGGGCCCTCCATTCAAACTTGGGCAGTTTTCGCCTTGATTCTAATGAGTTAAGATAAACTTTTGACGGTTGTCATATCCTATTCTTTCCTGACATGCCTTTGTTACTAGGTTCACTGCCCTTTCCACACTTTGACTGTGGCATGGAAAAGAAGCTATCTCCAGTGGCTTACATGGAGACTGTAGTAGCTCATCGTCGCTAAAATTGTTTAGCAGCGGTGGAGGAGTAATGATCTCTCTTTGCCAATCGATCATCTCGGTGCAGTCAATAGATTGGAAATTGAGGGTTCGAGGCAACTCAAAGTTTCTGGTACCTGAAAATCCTGTTCTTGAAAGGACGATTTTCTGAATAGCTTGCTCCCTAATTTCTAGTCTCTTGTCAGTTACCATTGATGAATATATTTTCTGGGTGGGCAAAGTAGGCTTTAATACTAGTTCTATGATTGATCTAAATTTCGAAGTAAGCACATTAAATTCCAAAAGTTATATACACCATCAGTTGCATTAGAATGAGATTTTATCCAAAACCACCCTGGAGTATAGAACTGCATAATAATCTTGACTATATCTTGAAGGGTTTTATCGGGATTTGGCGTTGAGATATATAATCGAAAGACCCTGTTGGCTAGAGTTAGCCAGCGAGCATGGTGAAGGGTACCTGGGGATCGAGTGGACAGATCTTGAGAATTGTCTCCAGTTTGCACTGCCAGACACATATCATAGAGATATCTTTCATCACGGCTTAGCTCCTTCACAACATTTGCTGGAATTTCTTTAATGTTTCCCTTTACGCGAGAATATTTGACTACCTCCAATTTTGTTAAATCTGTTTTCAGTTTATTCCCAATTGAACCCACAAAAGTATTTGGACCTGTTGTTTTACCATCAATGGCTTTGTAGACGTTCATAAAAGGCAGCTCATTCAAATGCAAGAGGCACACCAACCACTGCATTGGTCTGTAAAGATGAATTTCAACCAGTTTTATGGCTTCACCAATTTTCCTGTATTTACAGGAGTACTATCACACAGTAAAGCTTTGATAGTATCTGTGCTGTTCGAGTCTGTAATAATAGTTCTGAACTCTTCTGTTATGCAGCGAGCAGTTCCATTATCTGGTGTGACATGGTCTACATAGATGCTTCCAGGTTCTTTCATAATAACGTAGTGTTCTTCTTTTATCTTTCTACTTTTAGATAATGTGTTATCTTTCTTTTCATCAAATCCAAGGCACCACATCTTCAGATTTTCGGATTTAGATCTAAAAGTATTTGTTTCACCCATGCGATTTCTTTCTCTTTCTAATTTCTTTCTGTCAAGCATGTTGGTGTGGTTAAGGATCCCTATATCTTTTAAAGTTGCATTGACTATTGCAGCTGCAGCTCTACAACTTACACGATAACGATCTGCTGTTAATGCTATTTTTTTATAGGAGTACCTGTTCTGAATATTCTCAGTCAATTCTAAATCGGCCTCATAATCTACACCCTGACTCTATGAATCTACATCAATGTCTTCTTCGGTATTTTCTATAAATTCCGATGGTAAAACACTGGTGGCTTCAGTCATTTCTTCTTGTGCTTTTAGTTGACGGTTTTGTGCTTCTTGGGCTCTTGCTAAAGATCTCTTCTTTGTTGAACTAGCTATGCGATCAATTGGTCCTAACTGATTTTTTCTTTGTTTTTCACCCACAAAAGACTCCCATTCTGCCATTGGTATTTTATCTTACACCTGCAAGACTTCCTATCAATTCCCTTATCATAGCATTCACAAGAAGATATATCAAACATTTCATCATACTGAGCTACTTTTAAGGCAAAATTTTCATTTCTTCGATGTAACGACACCTTGTTCAATTTTGAGGCTTCTTCTATTAGTCGACTGACTTTAAGATAGATACCTTTGGTGTTAATCGTAGGAAAAGAAAATTTCATCCAAATGTCTTCAATATCTTTTACAACAACCCTGTAACAATCGTTAGCAGTTGCTGATCCTTTTGATTTAGCTTCTTCACGACGGCACACAAAAAGGTAGTGTCTCACAACATCTGCTTTTGAAGGAGTCATGGCTACTGGGAATATAAACTAGTAATCATAGTTTATATTCAGAAGTAAAATCAAATTATGTTATTTATAATTTACGATAATTCACATTATAATTAAAGCAAATGCAAATTATTTCTATTTATCTGAAAAATTATTTCTATTTATCTGAAACAAAAATATCAAGCATTAAACAAACAACTTATCATGTAACATATAACAACATTAAACATATGAAAATATGAAGGTAAAAAAGGGAGGAGGGGCATGTGAGAGTGTAGTAGGGTAGCACATGCTTTATTCTTTTAATATTTTGTTAAAGTGATGAAAAAACCTTCCCACCCACATAGTGTACTTTTTAACAAATAACATTTTTTCCCATTTAAATATATGCAAATACGAGGGTAAAAAAGGTTGGGGGGGGTACGTGCTAGGGGTAGCAGGGGTAGCACATTCTTGATATTTGAATATTTTGTTTAGATGATAAAATGAAACTTCTCACATAGTATACTTTTTAAGAAATTAAAAAAATTCCCATTTTCGACCCAGGCTAATGTACATGTGTAAGATTGACCAGAGTCCAAATTGCTAAATTTAAACCATGGACTGTCCCTGAATAGTTTATCAAACTTCGAATTAAGGTCTCATTTAACTGACACTAAAGAAAAATTTTTGCAAAAATGAACATAATCTAAAATCTTCGTAAGTGCAAAATTATTAAAATTAGGAAAAGGTTTAATCGTTCTCAAAAAAGCCTCAAACGTGGTTCTCAGCCTGTAAAAGGTTTGGTGTTTGTAAAAGTTAACCGAATTAATCCTATTAATTGAAATGTGTTTCGCCCAACACGTATGACAGCCACCATCTCGTTTTTCGTGATTATACCTTAACACACTCATTTATACTTCAGCTCTTCCGCAGGACGGAAGTTTTTAACTTTGTTGGGCATTTTAACTAGGTTTATAGCTTTGAAAAGGGCTTGGTCGTGACTGGCCGAAATTAATTAATATTTTTAAACACTGTTTTAGTTTTTTCCTCGCGGTTTGGGTGATGTTATACTGTTGCGGTAAATACAATCAAAGTTTATATATATATATATATATATTATATATATATATATATATATACAGTATAATATATATATATATATATATATACACACACAGTATATATATATATATATATATATATATATATATATATATATATATATATATATATATATAGTTTATTGACCAAAAACATTATTATCGAACAAAGTTCAACATTGTCAAAATTGCTATTGCTTAAGTTCCTGGAACTTCAACGATAGCATTTTAAGGAATGTTCTGCAGAACTCCTCAACTTGCTCAGGAACGCTGAATCTTTATGAGATAACTTTGAAGCTATCTATTAGAACATAAATGCATTCTATAAGATAATATAACTTATGTTCAGATGGTCCAGAGGCCCTATATTATAGGTGAAGTTCTTGCATAATTATTATGTAGTTTTCATCCGTGGAATGTCCTTGTTTGTAGATAAGAGAAGCTATTTTTTCTCGCGCATTCTTGATGATCATATTGTAAACCGCAGTGAAGATGTCTGAGTATTTTTAAAATTTTCGTGAGCAATTTTTCTATTTAAAATTTGTATGTAATAAATACATGTTTATTTCAACTTCAATGCAAAAGATAAGTGATAAATAAATAAATAAGTTAAAATCTGTTTGCACTGAGCGCAGCAAATATCCCATAAAATGAGACTGAAACATTTACACAGTATATGACCATATGTATATATATACACACATATGTGTATATATATATATATATATATATATATATATATATATATATATAGAGGGTGGGCCGTAAGTTTCCATACATAGGAAAAATTAAACGTTTGTTTTAATGTTACTGATGAAGCAAATTTTTACGTCAATGGAGAGGTTAATCGGCAAAACATACGTTATTGGAGTAATGCTAACCTAACTGGCTGAGTCCGACGAAGATGCAAGTGCCGGTAAAGTGATGGTGTGGGCCGGGATATGGGGTGACAGAATTATTGGACCAATTTTTGTCAGTGGAAATCTTAATGCCGAAAGGTATCTTAACATGTTGCAAGAAGAGATTTTCCCATCCCTGCTAAACGAGGAAGGTAACTTCCCAGTTACTTCCAGCAAGATGGAGCTCCACCTCATTATGGTCTTCACGTGCGTCGGTATTTGGATCAGCAGTTTCCGGATGCTTGGATTGGTCGGCGTGGTCCTGTGGAGTGGCCTCCCAGATCCCCAGATCTCACCCCCCTTGATTTCTATCTTTGGGGGCACTTGAAGGCCATGGTGTATCAGGAAAAGATACGAGACATAAATCATCTAAAGGAACGTATCACCAACGCCATTACAAGCATAACGTCAACTGTGCTAATGCGTGTTCATCAACAGTGGGGAACACGTATTGAAATGTGTTTTCAAAACAATGGCAACCATGTAGAGCATATTATATAAATAAAATGGTTGTCCATAAAAAAATGTTTATTTTTCCTATGTATGGGAACTTACGGCCCACCCTGTACATATATATATATATATATATATATATATATATATATATATATATATATGATGGAGACGCCGCGAATATGAACATAAAACACAAAAAATATTATTTGGTTTTGATTGCAATATTTTTTCTATTAGCCGGTCTCTAAAACCTTAGCTGGGGGCTACTCGCGGGCACACCGAAATGACTTCGCGGGCACAAATGTGCCCGCGTGTACAGGTTTGAGTACCCCTGCTCTAAATAGTACTAGACGTTTGGTTATATATATATGAAACGTCTATTCGACATCTCATAATGAACTTCGCTTTTTGAAATGAATAATAACTATTTTGAAGTGTTCACTGGCTATTTCAAATATTTGAAAACGATGCTTAAATGTTTCAAATATGTAAAGGCATAGAAATTATAGAAATTAAACGTTTCATTTGTGTAATAAGTTAGTTCTCTATTATGTGAGCCTACATGCATGCACATTGTGGTTAAAAATATTTTGAAATTAGAACGCAGTCCATTTAGTGCTCGTATTTATAAGCTATCTAGAAAAGAAGAGAAAATAATTATTATATTTGTGCATTTATTCATTTATGTCATGTAGGATTAGGTCTTCCAAGTGTCTCTCATGCATTTATTAATTTAGTTTATTTGGCTACGCCTTGGCTAGTAAAGTCTTTCAAGATTAAGAACCAGCCTGTGACCCTGAGCCTAGCCTTAGACTTAAGACTCTTGATATACAGTAGACATAACCTGGGTTCAATCTCTAAGTTAGAAGGCTATACTTGAGAAAAAACACTGATAAGAACGATGTTTTTCTGTTTTGAAGAGTAAAAATCAGATGAGGCCAATACTGACACAGGAGAGATTATGTGATTTGTTACTGTTAACACTAGAAAATGATTTGACAATCGCGATAGTTTCAGGAAATTATAGATGATTTTGCTAGCGTAAAAGCGAGGAAGAAGCTAATGTGAATTTGTGACTACAGCTGTTGTTGTCTGTTGATGTGTAGCCGGACTTCCCTAATTATCTGGTCAATCCCAGCTGTCTGGACATTCTGTGTAGTGGGCAAGTGCGTATAACATTGTTTTAAATCTTTATATATGACTGGAGTTTATGAAATGTTTAAATTAAGTTTTTTGCCCTATGACAATATGTATATGGATTTTTTCTCACCTTATAGTGAAATGTGTTTATTTTGTTATGTTATGTTATTATCATTGAAGTTTTTATAAGACTAACTCCCGTTTTAAATTCGATTTGTGATTTAATTGCGATTATGGTCAGTCAGGTCATCTATAATCTTTAGTGTCATGGGGACCCGCTGGGAACATTGGCTAAGGGCTTCGCGATACTTTGATCCGACCCTCCGACCCTGCTTGCGTGAATTATAAATGTGGTTGGAAATCGGTGACCACGAATGGATCTGTGAATCAGATTTTGCTTTTTAGTTGTGGTAGTGGGGGTGGATGGGGTGAACCAGACTTCTATCATTGGTCGTTTAAAAGACAGCATTTGCTTTCATTCTGTGCACCACCTGTTTGTTTTTTAAAAAAAAGATGAAACTACAGCATCTAATATATATATATATATATTATATATATATATATATATATATATATATATGTGTGTGTGTGTGTGTGGAAAAGATTTTCCACAGGAAATAAATTTTTGTTCAAATTTAAGGATATTATTCTGTTTGCATAAATTAAAGTATTAACCTTTGAATTTTTAATATTTTATAAGTCGCCTCGATGCCCCACTGGATCATCTGGCCTCTTTCTTAACCCTCACGACTCCACTGTGCCAAATTTATATAAATTCTTTTGCTAATATCATTGTTAGATAACCTTTGCAACCGTAAGAATCTTTTGTAAACGTGGCACCATGGGAGTTTCTCCAGTGCAAAGTGCAAACACTTTGAGAGGGCAGTTGAAGCCTCGCCCTACGGGCAGCCGGTTGCTTAGCCGATTCGGCTCAGGTCCTTTTGTTCGTTAATAACTCTCTAAACAAGTGTAGTGTTAAGGATTTGATTTTCTAATTACTCTACATTGTTAAACAAATCAATCTAATATCTTAAAAGTGATCTATCCTTGTGAAATAAAGACTGAAAAAAGGTAACTCGTCATCTATATCCTTCCACGAGAGAAGCATTCCACTCCCACAGCGGACTGAGGGAGGGGACGCCATTGAGCAAAGGTATAAATTGTTTTCCGTAACTCGCAGTCAGATTAAGTAAGTTTGAAAAGAAGAATCGTGGTTATAGTCCAGTCAATCTGTGATTGGGCCTGGAAGTAATTGTAACAGAAATGGTTGTAACTGTTTTCGCACCCTTACCTCAACATAAATGATATATTAAAAACTTACCACAAACGGGCCAGGCCAATTTCCGTAAATCCAAGATGGCCGCATCTACCATCGGTAACAATAAAGTGGCACCAAATTTTTACTATTCAATCAATTTCTTATTGTAATATATCATTCTGTAGGTTTTAATGGTTAACGAAACCATTAAAATGGATTAGAATAGTGTCTGATGCTTAGTTTCTCAATTATGGCGGCCATCATGAATTTTCAAGATGGCCGACGTGTGAAAAACCTGCATTTACTTATATCTTCGTTTCTAATATATGTAGGTTCACAATTTTTGTGTCTAAACATACATTTTCAGAGTCAGGGAGTATAATTATAGCGCTTAGGATATTGTCAGGTGGGCGGTAGGCCCACCATGGCGGCCATCTTGGATTTTCAGGATGACCGCTATGCGAAATCATATATGATCCGAGTTTCTTAATACGCCCGAATCCTAAACTTGGCGCTTAAAAAAGCAATTACTTCCAGGTCCAATCAGTTTCTAAAACAAAATTAACACTGTAATTTTGCAATAAAATTAATTAATTCCATTATTTTGTTTCAGGTCAAAATGGATTCTGAACGTTTCGAAACCTGTGCAATATGTAAAGAAGTCATAGATGACCGTGATTCTTATGTGACACTAACAGAAAAAGGTGCCTTGGGTGTTTGCAATGCTAGCAGAGAAAGAGACGATAACATCTTTGTCACAGCTGGAGACAAACTACACAGATCATGTAGAGATCCATATATTAATAAGAAGAACATTGCATCTTACAATAAAAAGAAAGCATCCACATCTTCTGATGCCACTGCATTTAAACTTAGTTTAAGATCTGATCACGACTTTAATTACAAATTGGATTGTTTGTTCTGCAAAAATCGCATCACCGAAAGAGATAAACGGGACAATAAAGCTTTTCAAGTGATGTGCAAGAATCGTGAGTTTGATATCAGTATTCTAAAAGTTTGCGAACAGCGCAAGGATGGCTGGGCAGTTGATGTAAAAGGGCGTATAGCTTTTGTAAATGATTTACATTCAGAAGATGCGGTGTATCATCAAGCATGTAGTACTAACTTTCGTATTGGAAAAGGTATTCCAAAACTATACGATAGTAACACACAAACGAGTCAAAGTTTAAAAAGGGGTCGGCCTTATGATGAATCTCAAGAGTCTGCCTTTGCTTTTGTGGCGAATTATTTGCGAGAAAATGATGATGAACAAACCACAATCAATGATCTTTTGTCAATAATGCAGGATCATCTGAAAGATTCATCAAGTCATGCATATACTTCCAAATGGCTGAAAAGTCGTTTGATGGAGCATTTTAAAGATGAAATTGTTGTCACGGAGATTAATGGGAAACATAATGTTGTCACATTCAGATCAAAAACCAAGAATATTCTCTATGATTTCTATAAAAGCAAGAAATCAGATGACGTAGAAACTGAAAAAAATCGCATTATTGAAACTGCGGCAAAGCTGCTAAAAAGTGAAATTAAAGAATGCGATAGTTCTTCAACAATGTATCCATCCACCCAAGACATAGAATCTCGTGCCCGTTGCAAAGAATTTCTTCCCAAATCTTTACGATTACTGCTTGAAAAGATGTTTGTTGCCAAAAGCAGTGACCTACGAATTGCCTCTATTGGGCAGGCAATAATGCAAGCAGTCAGACCAAAAGCAATAATTGCCCCACTTCAGATTGGCTTGGGAGTGCAAATGCATAGACAATTTGGATCAAGGTTTTTGATTGACTCTTTACACAGTCACGGATTTTGCTCTTCCTACTCAGAGGTTCAGAAGTTTGAAAGAAGTGCGGCGTATCATCAGGGGACAGAAATTGAAGGAATTGACAATGAATCTTTCATACAACATGTTGGTGACAATGTTGATCACAATATTAGAACAATCGATGGTCTAAATACATTCCACGGTATGGGTATAATTGTTACAGTTACTCCCAAGGTAGCTTCCACGAAATTAGTGCCAAGAATAGATGTCACATCAAAGGAGATCGTGGACATTTGCAGCATCGAAACTCACATATTTCGCTCGCGCAGAAAATCTTCTTGCGCCTTAACATACAAAGATTTGCATCAATTTCAATTTCATGCCGATGATCCAACAAGTTGCTTCAACATTTTATGGAATTGTGCCTGGATGCTGAAACCTCAACGACCACTGTGGAATGGCTTTATGCAAATGGTGCATAAAGGAGAGCACCCTGGACAGGCTTCCGTTATATTCATGCCGATGATCGATATGCAATCCAGCGACGAATCGTGCATTTTGTCAACCATGCATTTTGTGTCTGAGCAAGCAAAGCGCTACAACATGTCACCGGTACTAACATTTGATCAGCCACTGTACTGGAAGGGAACTGAAATCCAAGAAAGTGTGGATGATGCAAGCCCTTTGAAAGAAATAGTGTTGCGACTTGGTGGGCTCCACACTGCCATGAGTTTCCTTGGATCTATTGGGCATCTCATGACTTCTTCCGGACTGCAGACAATGTTAGAAACTGTCTATGCTGAAAACACGGTGCCCCACATGCTAAGTGGGAAAGCAATATCTCGAGCCGTTCGTGGTCATCTACTAGTTGTAGGTGCCCTTCATGCAATAATGATGTCAGAAATATACGAGTGCCCTATTAAGTTAGACAATGCTGAAGAATACATTTTGCTGATAACTTCGATTTAATACAGATCTCAGATTTACTTGATAAATCAATCTCAGGAGAAATAAGTTCGGAAGATGTAGAAAAGGAGGAGGTCTTCAAAAAGATGATTGAGAAACTGGAGAACTACAAACATAGCTTAGATTCCTCGAGAATTGCAAAACTGTGGTTCCAATACATAGAAATGGTCGAAATACTATGCACATTCATAAAAGCCGAAAGAACAGGAAACTTCCTTCTTCATTTACTGGCAGAGTATAGCATGCTACCATTTTTCGCAGCGTCTGGACATTTTGCGTATGCTAAGTCAACACGCATCTATCTTCAAAAAATGTTAAATCTAAAAGAGACACATCCAAATGTTTACGCAAAGTTTAGAGAAGGCTATCATGTTGTTCGCAGAAGTAATAGATTTTGGGCTGGACTCTCAACAGATCTGGTTATAGAACAAGTTCTTATGAGGAGTTTGAAAACAACAGGTGGACTAACTCACGGACGAGGAATGACTGAGGTACAAAGATCAGTTTGGCTACTGTCGACACCAGCCTGTGCAGAAATAAACCGTGCGATGCAGGAAGTTACAGATGTAACGTATGAAGGTAGTGAGCAGCATAAAGAAACAAGACAGGCACGACTTGAAAGAGATTTCAAAGATTCATTGAAAATCTTGGCGTACGCTGTGGCAAGAAACCCCTTCGACAACCGAAAGGAACTCATGAGCATTGACACAGGAGAAATTGCTATTTCAACTGTCAATGTAGACAATGCCAAGGTTATTGGAAGCAACATTCTTGCTTCAATGTCCGGAAAACCAGTTGCAGATTATACGTTCAAGAAGAAAGACGTGGCCATAACAATGAAAGCAAGATCAACTATTAAGATAGATGAAGAAGTTATTCCCGTTGATCCTCTCTTGTTATTCCAACGTCTAATAACCACTGTCAGAGGTATGGGATCAGCTGTAGACTTGGAGACAGCATTCTCGTATGAGCTGTGCACATTTCCTCCTGCACTTATAGAGACAGACGGTTTGTTAAGGGAAGCAAATAAACCACAGCTAGCAAATTCTATCTGGTCTTCAACTGCGCCTGATGAATCAGATGCTTCACTTCCTAAAGATATTTCATATGTCCTCGATGGAGGATCCTTACTCCACAGAGTACAATGGACAAAAGGAAGAACATACAACGAGATTTGCAAAACTTATGTAGAATACGTCCTCAAGCATTACGGAGAGGGAACAGTCGTTGTATTTGATGGGTATGACGGGAAGCCTTGTACCAAAGATACAACCCACATTCGCAGAACCAAAGGCAAGCAGGGCATACCTGTACGTTTAACAGGAGAAATGAAGCTAAATATGAAGAAAGACGAGTTTCTTACTAACCTCGACAACAAGCAGAGATTTCTAGTAATGTTGGCGACTAAAATGAACGAAGAAAACATGAAAGCAATCCAATCATCTGGTGATGCAGACCTTTTGATTGTACAGACAGCAATTGAATCTGCCAGAAGTAAACCAACAGTTGTTATTGCAGAAGATACCGATCTACTCATTCTCCTGCTCCATCATGCTGATGTAGATGGTCACAGAATATTTTTCACATCAGAGCAAAAAACTCGATCGAAAGCGAAAACCAAACTGTGGGACATCAAGTACGCTAAATCGAAATTAGGATTGAAGATTTGCGAAGCAATCTTGCTTATTCACGCCTTACTTGGGTGTGATACAACGTCCAGATTGTTCTCCATTGGTAAAGATGTGGCCCTGCAAAAGTTTAAGAAAGACGAAAGCTTTCAACGCTTAAGCCAAGTTTTCAACAACTCAACATCAACAAGAGAAGAAGTTATTACTGCTGGAGAAAAGTTGTTGCTTATTGTTTATGGCGGAAAAAAAGAAAGCTCGCTTGATAAGCTTCGTGTCACAAGATTCTACCGGAAAGTTGCTGCAAGTATGAAAGTTGTGTCTCCCGAGAGCTTGCCTCCAACATCCGCAGCTGCATCATTCCATTCATTGCGTGTTTACCTCCAAGTGCAAGTTTGGAGAGGACTGGAAGATCTTGATCCAGAAGAATGGGGTTGGACTGTGAAAAGAGGAAAACTGCTACCAGTTTATACCTCGAAAGCTCCAGCACCAGAAAGCTTACTAAAACTTTTCAGATGTAACTGCAAGGTAGAGTGTCAGAACGCGAGATGTACGTGTTTCAAGAATGGACTGAAATGCTCAGCCTTGTGTGGCGAATGCCAAGGCGTTTCTTGTCTGAACTGTCAGCACCCTTTGGACATAGAGAATGCAGAGAACAGTGACGAAAATAATACAGACCCAGATTTTTACTAACTCACCATCACGCATAGGCTATATCAAAATGCCTATCCCTGTGAAATCGTTATGTATTGATTTGAGTTGACATAGCATGCTATTTTTTCTATAAACTAAATTTCAGATCAATATCTCAGTTCATCCAAGAGTTATGTCCAAAAAACGAAATCAAAACAAGTAAACGTCGTTAATATGAAAATATATATTATCTTCGAAACTATGAAGGATAGACTAGTGGTGTTGGGGTTCATTTGAAAGACTTAATCGAAGCCTATACGATTATGATGTCCAATGGTCAATTTTACTTGAGTACTTGAGCAATGGTCAATAACGCCTACAATCGCGGTCGATACGCAGCGAGATGTTCCGTTTTTGGTCTTTTAGCATGAGTTGGGAGCGCCCCCTATGGACTGAGTAATTTTTTATCAACTAAAAATATTTGCTAATCATCTAGGAAAGATTACTGAAAATTTGAAGAAAAAATATTAATGTTAAAGGTTAGCTGTGGACGAAAAATACAAGATGATGTCATTTTGACCTACCAACCTGGGGGTGTGAGGGGTTAATGCAAATTCCATTTTTCTGAAAAATTGCCTCACCCAATGGTGGTAAGTTTTTAATATGTTAGTTTTGAATATTTGTGGATGTCAAAAACGATGAAACCATTTCTGTTACAATTACTTCCAGGTTGACCAAAAATATAGCCTAGATTGACCGAACTATTACACTGGGGAACAAATTTCAACTTTTTGTCTATTGAATTAGATTTGACAGTTAGTTCTAGGTAATTTGGGTGCGCTGAGCACGAATTTTTACTCGGTTTTGCTCTATCAGGTCCTGATTTTGCTCAACACCCCTCCTCTTTCGTCGTATTCATAAAAAGGTTTTTTTCTCAATACTCGCTGTCTTTTTGCAGTTACACATTATGCAACTAGGTTTTTATCTAGGTATTTGTACCTATTGTTATGGTATTGTTGTATTATGTATATTTTTATATGTAACACCCTAAAAATATTTTTAATTTTGTCATTTTTAACCCATTTTAATATTAGTAAATTAAGCTAAAAATATCATAGAATTCTAAAATTTTCTCGAGCGTTCCTGTTCTCTGTAGAGTATTCTAGAGGGGACAACTAAAATATATAAAAGCGACTCGTTTCCAGAGTTAATCAGTCAATTCAATCAGTCAGTCAGTCAGTCAGTCAGTTGAGTTAGTTAATTAAGTTTGGGCATTAACATAATTTTGAATTGGCATATGATTTAGTGAGTAATTTTGTCATCGTGATTTAATATAGTTGATTTAATTAGACGTAATTTATATTGTACCTACTCATCCGTGTTTCTAGTTTAATTTCATAGATTGTAAGTACCTATTTCATAATAAGTACCTATTTAAACTAATTTTTGTGTTTATATTTCAGATTTTCTTAAATTTATATGAATTAAGGGCTTTAAATACCTTTACAAATTGGCAGAACAATCAAGCAATATGTCATCAAGCACTAGAAAGTTCAAATGCAAAAACAACCCTGATTCCTTCTGTTATATATGTGGAAATTTTACACTTCCACATCAACGAGCAAATATAACTGACTTCGTAAAAAGAGCTTACTTAGCTTATTTTGGCATAAAACTGGGGGACCAAGATAAATCGTGGGCTCCACATAAAGCCTGCACTATATGCATTGAAAGACTGCGACATTGGACGAAGGGTTCGGATTCAAAAATACCTTTTGGAGTTCCGATGGTAAGTTTATGATTTCATAAAACTACGTAATTTAATCACTAGTATAGTGTAACTTACCTAAATGTAATTGTAACTTAGGTACATAAACAAAAATTTACAGAAAATGTTTATAAGAATCTCAAATATTGCATAAGGTTGAAACACATAGAAATGTTAAATGTTTGGGTGATAACTTTTGATAAAATTCATAAAAACAAGTCTCTCGTCGCTTTTGTTAACGCTTTACAATTTTTTTTCCATATCAGGTGTGGCGAGAGCCTACTAACCACGAGACCGATTGCTACCTTTGCTTTGTCAAGACTTCGGGCTTCACTAAGAAAAATAAACATTGTATCGAGTACCCAAATTTCGACACCGCGATACGACCTGTGCTACATTCAAATGAGATCCCCATTCCAAAATTTAAGGGTCTGCCAACTCAAGAATTAGTTGAAGATGTTCCTGAAAATATTGTTATGCACTTTGAGGAGTCAGACACCGATTTTGACCCCAGCGTATTTAAAAGTCAAAACGATCCGCAAAAGTTTAACCAGGCCGAGTTGAATGATCTTGTAAGGGATCTAAATTTGCCAAAAAAGGCTGCGGAAATTTTAGCTTCAAGACTTAAAGAGAAAAACTTGCTTACTTCAAACACATACATTTCATTTTACAGAAAAAGAGAAGAAGAACTTGTTAAATATTTTAGAACAGAGGATAGTTTAGTATATTGCTGCGACATAGTTGGTTTGTTAAAGAAGATGGGGGTTGAGTCTTACGATGCAAATGATTGGCGCTTGTTTTTAGACAGTTCGAAAAGAAGTCTTAAGTGTGTGTTGTTGCATAATGGCAATCTATACGGCTCGATACCGATTGGGCACTCAACAAAATTAAAAGAAAAGTATGAACATATAGAAAAGGTTTTAAATCTTATCAAATATAGGGAGCACGAGTGGATCATATGTGTTGACTTAAAAATGGTTAATTTTCTGCTAGGACAACAAGGAGGGTATACTAAATATCCCTGCTTCCTTTGCTTATGGGACAGCAGAGCCAAGGAAGAACATTATTTCAAACAAATCTGGCCAGCACGAACATCACTTACTGTCGGAGAAAAAAACGTAATTAATCCACCTTTAGTGAGCAGAGATAAAATCATATTTCCTCCTCTGCATATAAAACTAGGCCTCATTAAACAATATGTAAAAGCTTTAGATACGAACGGCGAGTGTTTCAAATACATAACTTCAAAATTTCCAAGTTTAAGTTATGAAAAAATCAAGGCGGGAATTTTCGACGGTCCACAAATAAGAACAATGATTAAAGACAGCAATTTTCCTAATGTCATGAATGAACGCGAAAAAAATGGCTGGTTCTCATTCGTGGACTTGATAGAAAACTTTTTAGGCAATTATTGGGCAGATAACTACGAAGAAATCGTAAAAAAACTTTTAAGGGACTACAAAGAGTTAGGTTGCAATATGAGCATAAAATGCATTTTTTGAATAGCCATCTTGACCAATTTCCAAGTAATTTAGGTGATGTAAGTGACGAACAAGGGGAGAGATTCCACCAAGATATCAAAATTATGGAGGAACGGTACCAAGGCCGCTGGGATTCCCACATGATGGCTGATTACTGCTGGTGCTTGAAAAGAGACCTGCCATCAACAAGCAAATACGCTAGAAAGTCTTACAAAAGAAAATTTTTGCCACAGTGAAAGCTTCATATCTGTTTGTTTTTTTATTTTAAGTCATTTCTATCGTTATAATGTAATTTTACTGTAGTTTGAACTGCTTGTATTCATGAAACTTGAAAAAAAAATTTAACACATGACTTAATTTTTTAGTCCTAATTTGAAAAATCTGGAAAATGGCACATAGGCTGTCGACGAGAATCAGGACCTGATAGAGTCAAACCGAGTTGAAATTCGTATTCAGCGCACCCAAATTACCTAGAATCAAGTGTCAGATATCATTCAATAAAATACGTGTTGCCCAGTGTTAGCAACGTTTGAAACAACAGATTCTCTCTCTCTCTGTATATATATATATATATATATATATATATATACAGTATATATAAATTTTTAAATGCTTATTTTTAAATAAGTTAATTTTCAAAAACACAGGACAAAGCGTAACGGGTTTAAAACATTCATAAATAATTTATTAATTTTAATTTGCAGACTCCATGAAGTGAAAAATCAGTGTGTGTGTGTATATACACACATGTGATATATATATATATATATATATATATATATATATATATATATATATATATATATATATAGCATTAATATAAAAATATGAATGGAATAACTTCTTGACTGTTTATTCCGTCTGTACTGAAAGTGTATAAAGTATCAGTAAATCCGTTCATACAAATTATAAAGTGAAATACATTTAATGTAAAAAAAGTGCAATCGCAAATTATCACAATTTAAAATATATATTCAATCGAAATACGGTAATCATCTGAGAAAAGTTTGGAACAAGGCAAGAAAAAGGTCAAAACCAAACGCTCGTGGCCGAACGAAAAAAAAAATTGTGTGTGTATGTATGTGTGTGTGTGTGTGTGTGTGTGTATTGAGCGATTACGATAATAAATAACATGGCCACGTCTCCAAATTCTCACCTAATTTGCAACTTATGTAATCTAGCAACAACTGAAAACGAAGCAATCAGGTGTGATTTTTGTCAAAAATTGCAAGACTTTAACTGTATGAATTGGGACGATATGAAAATATCCCTTGTATCGAACACGAAACGAATTACGGGCATTAAATTTCTGTGTGCCTCATGTCCGGAGATTGTAAACTCGTTTGCGGTATTCAAAGAAATGGAAAATGCAAATATGAATACGATAGAGAAAGAGAATAATTGGAGGAAAAGATGACCAAACTGTCCCGGAGGTGTGGATGAGAGAGAAACAAATGAAAAGATAACACGAAAAGAAGGCACTATAGAGGACACTATTGGAGAAGAAAGAAAAGAAACAAGTACAGTCTGCGATGTGGTGAAACTACCAAACGAAGATAATGATAAAAAGACTATAAAAACTAAAAACGTAGAAAATATCATATGCAAATATTATGCAGAAGGGCATTGCAAGTACAGGGATGGGCAATGCATCTATGATCTATGCACATCCCACTTTATGAAACTTCCATTACAAAAATGGATATTGTAAATTTGAAAAAAACTGCAAGTTCCCATACCTCAGTATCTGCAAAACTTATGCAAGTATGGGCAATGCCGTTACCACAACCCTCAAAAGAACATGACGGTTGTGCAGCAAAAACCACTAGCAAACAGGATTACCAATTTTTTAGATGTAACCAACAAAATTCAGTTACTAAATACCATCCAACAAATACAAAGACAATTATCAAATACTGGGATCCGAGAACAGTATAGAATAAATGCAAAAAGAAATTACATACGATATCGAGACAACATGTATCGAAACAGATAAAGAAAGGAAAATTCTCGGAGGTTCGCAGGGCAACGAAACATGTGCTTCCATGGGAGAGCGAACATGAAATATATAAAGGAATTGAAAACGAAAAAAACAAAAATAATCCTAGCCAATATCCAGGGCCTAAAACCAAACCATTCCCTGGACAAAGTCACATACCTGGAAGGACTTATGCAAGAAACAAGAGCAGACTTTATATGCCTCAGGGAAACTCATCTATGAAAAAGAACTATGAAAACTGGGTTTTGTATCGACAAAACTGAAATACAAATTGACAACTATAGCATACTTTGAGCCGCCAGAACAGTAAGATAAAAAGGACGATGTGCTATTTATATACAAGAAAAACATATGGCAGAAATGACTATAAGTACTTCAAACAACTACGTAGAATTAGTAGCATCAGAAATTGAAAAATTAAACATGGTACTAATCGTAATATATAGACCTCGAACACCCCAAGTACAAAATTCTCAGATGCCATTACAGAGGTAAGGAACTGGATGAAAGTTCTACACTCCCCAACCCCAAATATTATTCTCTGTGGTAATTTTAATTTCCCAGTTATGAAATATAAAACGATAGGAAGAAATATATGTATAAACCAAGACAAGAGAAGCGCATGGGGAGACTAGGAGCAGGCAAAAATGCCGCTAGCTCTAGCTAATGAATTTATATTAACACAAGAAATAACAGAAAATACAAGAAAAACAACTGCATAGACTTGGTATTCACAATCAACAGCAACCTAATTGATAACACAGAAATATCCCGAACTACAATATCAGATCCCAACATTATTGAAATAACAACCAATATAAAAGCAACAGTGAAGGATAATATACGCGCCATGGAAAGAAGGAAATCCGAAATTTTTAATTTTCACTCGAAGGCTATAAATTGGGACAGTATTGCAGCCAGTATGGAAACAGTAGACTGGAGGACCATCTTTAAGGACAAGACAACGAAGGATGTTAATAACCTTAGAAAAGAAGATGCTAGAAATTGTGGAAAGACATGCCCCAAAAAAACAACAAAGAGGAAAGAGAAGCAAGTTCGAAAAACAAAAGAGGTCAATGTTACGCAAGAGAAAAAGAGTGACTGTAAAATTAAGAAACTGCAAAGATAACAACATGAGAAAAATATTAAATGATAAACTGGAGAGTATAGATTGCGTCATACAGAGTCTAATTGAGAACCATACAGAGAAAGATGATGACGCTACAGAAGCGATAAAAGTTAATTCAAAATATTTCTATAATTCTGCAAAAAAGAAGACGAAAAGGATGTTTGAAAAATGAAACTGCTTTAACCGATGACCTAAAAAGTACCTGAAATATTAATAGCTCAGTGTGAATCATCTTTCAGTATCCCCAAAACTGATAAACTAATATTCGATAGAAACGTGTTCTTTGAAAGAGAATTTCAAGGAGAAATTATAACGGACTTTGATTTCACAACAGATGATATCATCCAAACTATAAGAAAACTAAAAACATTCTCGGCAGCAGGCCCGTACAAATGGAATGCCACACTAATAAACAACTGCAAGAATGAAATCGCTAAGCACCTACGGGTGTTAGGAAATGATTGCCCCCCCCTGTAGAGCAAAAACTAGAAGAGATAGATAAAAACCGGCGAGACCACTTGAAAGAGCGTTAAAATCTGAATAAAAAACATTATATTCTATTCCTGTGATTTTAATTCTTACCATTTTTTTCCCCACCGAAACCATGGCATCATCTATTTTGAACGATTCAGAGAAAAAGCGAGTTCTTGACCGGATTCGAGCTGTCACATTTCGTGAAGCAAAGGAAGCTGGTGCAACTTTCATAACTCGACACTGGGTGGCTGAGAGATTAAAAAGATCAGAAGACTTTGTCAAAAGGAATTGGAATAAGAATCCTGAAGATTGTGAAACAGAATTTCGAGGAGGAAGACCGGAGAAATTATCTCAAGAATCGAAAGACATTGTGCTTGCTGCATCACGGCGCCGAAAGAAGAGCTGCTCTGAGGTAGCGAAAGAGATACTTATCCGTAGTGGTAAGATAGTCAATCGGCAACTTGTGCATCAATTTCGAGTTCGCCAAGGCTTGAGTGCTTGGCATGAAACAGCTAAGCCACGGAAGAGTGATCTTAATATTGAAGATCGGCTATGGTTTTGTGATTATCTTGAGAAATGGACGGAAGACGATTTCCTTCACTTGGTTGTCAGCTATGAATTCTTCGTTTATGTCTCCAGAAAACCAAATTTTCAGAATGATCGGGTTTGGGCAACAACTCCTGATGAAGTCCCAGACGACCAGAAGTATCGAGAAATAGTAAAAAATCCAGCATGTGTGGGTGTTTTCATTATGTTCTCTATTCGGAAGCTCATCTGCGTTATCAAACCAAGAGGAACCAGTTGGGATGGGCCTTATTTTCGAAATGTAATTTTAGCCCAACATGTAATTCCGTTTTTGAAAGACCCCGAGTGTGTTTTGGATGTTGAACAGGCAACCTTTCTTCACGACAAAGCCCCCTGTATGAAAGCACTTGCGACTCAACAACTGCTTAAGGACAACAACATTGATTTTTTCGGAAATAATGAATGGCCTGGCAATTCTCCCGATCTTAATGTCTGTGAACATGTCGGATCCATCATGAAGGATCGGGTGGAGTCCTTAATGCTGGAACAACCCATTCAGAATCGGTATTCAACAGAAATTATGACTGCAAAGATCAACGAAGTCCTTGAAGAAATAAGTCATGATACCGATCTCTTTGAGACACTTCTGGGATCATACCCCGGTCGATTAATGGCCGTCAGAGCTGCAAATGGGGGCAACACCCGATATTAAAACAAGTGTTTTTTACTCAAAATTAAACGCTCTTTCGCGTGGTTTTGTCTGTTTTTTTCTATTCCTTTCAGTTTCTTCTGTACAAGGGGGGGCAATCATTTCCTGACACCCTTACATTGGATATGGAGATGTTCCAATATACAGGGCGTCCCAAACAAATGTATACACACTTTAAATAATTATAAAGGCAGTGTTTATTAAAATACATTTCATTTTCAAAATGTAATAGAATCTACAGACATTATTTAATTGTTTTGTCAACGCCTGTTTTCAAACTGACGTCCGTTCTGGTCCAGGCACTGCTGATAACGCGAAGCAATGGAATCGCAAACATCACGAAACATTTCGTTTGGTATTTGTGTGCATTCTCGTTCAATGGCTGCTCTCAATTCAGCGACTGTTGCAGGTTTTATAGCGTACACTTTGTCTTTTAAGTATCCCCATAAAAAAGTCTAGTGGTGTGAGGTCTGGTGAACGCGGAGGGTATTCTACGAAACCCCTTCGTCCAATCCACATCCACATCGTGCCAAGTACCACTCGCAATACTCCACTCTTCGGTCCGGATCATCTTCATTAATAGCATGGACTAATCTTGGAATGTAACTTTTCCATTGACAGCGCTTCAAAATGCGTTGGACAGACGATTCTGAAATTCCTACCTCACGACTCGCTTGCCGCACAGATTTTCTTGGACTTTGGTGATACGTTTCCAGTACTCTTTCTTGCCTTGTGGGGCTTGTCGATGTCCGTAGTCTTCCGGAACGCTTCTTGTGGACATTCTGAACAGTTCCATCGGCTTCAAACTTATCTCTAATTCGAGTGATGGTAAGTCGCGTTGGTGGATCTGTTTGAAACTCCCTCCTAAACTGTCTTTGCACTTCAACTGCGTTTTCACACTTCCAGTAGCATTTTAGAATGAATTTCCTTTGTTCAAAGCTTAGTCTGACTGCCATTATTAATTCTAATGGGTTTAACTTGGAAAGAAAGAAACATCAATTGAGCTATCTGCTGTTAAAGTGTGTATACATTTTTTTGGGACGCCCTGTATAAAGGAGGAGATCGATCTGAGGATAATAACTATGGGGCAGTGTCACTTACATCTCATCTCACCAAAATATTTGAAGAATAGAGAAAAAATCTTTGACTTTTTGGAAATTCGGAAAATATTAAAGGATAACCAACATGGATTCCAGTCAGGAAGATTATGCCTATCGCAACTAATGGAACATTATAACAACATTATTGATGCACTCGAAAACAATGAAAACTATGACGTGATATACACAGACTTTGCCAAGGCGTTCGACAAGTGTAACCATAGAATCATAGCACATAAACTGAAATATATGGGTAGAGTATATAATTTCCTAAGTGAGCGGCAGCAAGTCATTACAATTCAAAAAATATCTTCATCAGAGTCAGAGGTCCTTAGCTCAGTACCACAAGGAAGAGTATTAGCTCCATTACTCTTCATAATCATGCTAACTGATATAGATGAGGAAGTTACCAATGACAGCACAGTAACATCCTTTGCCGATGACTGACGCAAGAATAAGTAGAAAAATAAGAAACTCAGAGGATACGGGATCTCTACAAACAGACATGAACAGAATCTACAATTGGTTTGAAGGCAATAATATGAAATTTAACACCGAAAAATTTTAACTATTAAGGTACGAAGAAGGGAGGACCTAAGTCCATGGAATACTATACCCCAAATGGATGGGAAATATAGAGAGACACTAAAGCAAAAGATCTAGTTGTAGTGACTGATGACGCGAAATTTGAAACACAAAATAAGATCGAGTTCAATTCGGCTTTCTCTCCCGGGGTGACGTCCCTTCTCCGGTGACCCCCATGAATGAAAATGAATCCATTTATTGCTTCGTTCGTAGGTGGGTAGGTGGGTTGACGACACAATTTGCACTTGATGTGGTAGCGCGGACACTTTATGTTGTCTTTCTCTTTGTATTATTTATTTCCACTTAATACTTCAACTAAGGAACTAACATTGTTTATCTTTGTAGTAATTTCAGAATTTGTCTTACTCTGTTGTTTATAAAACACTAAGTTTTATACTTTTAATATTATGTTCATTCACAGGTTATATTAAATTACACTTACGTTATACAATTAATAAAGGGGAGCAGGTTTTGATCGGAATTCAAATAAGCCTCAGGAAATGAATCTGGCTTAGTGCGGGAGGAAAATAGGCCTAGATCCTACGGAAACTTTCCTTCAAGTAGGCCCTACGAAACAATTTAATTTAATTTACTGGCCAAAGTGCATAAGTTCATCCTAAAAGTGGGCTTCATTTCCCACGGGCTCGATGGAAATTAATATAAAAAACAAGGGAGGGAAATAAGAACTTCTGATGGACATTGTACAATAGGGTGGCCCACTTTTCAATTTTTTTTTAAAAGTATAGGTTATCGTAGTTTTTCCCATTATTTGGCACTATACTAGCACATTGGTACCATTTTTACAAAAATTGATCAATATTTAGGGGTCTCGCATCGACCTTGAAATTACGAGTTGTTTTTTTTAAATGCGTACGGTACTTTTTAACTTTTTACTGAATCAAGATAAATCATTAAGTAGGGATGTTTTCTGAATCCTCTTGATGAGAGAAGTCGTTTGATGTGCCTCCCAATTTCATACGACTAGAGGTTTAAAAGTTGTGCCTGTATACAGGTAATACCATGTGCTAGTATAGTGCCAAATAATGGGAAAAACCACGATCACCTATACTTTTCAAAAAAATCAGCAAATAGCAGACAAATAAGGAAGAAAGAAACAATAACTTAAACAATCACTTTTGCATTTTATTGACCACTATCGCACGTCACTGGCTGCAACGTTGTCCCTCTGTGCTATGTCATGTGGCGAGTGATGACTTATTGAAGTCGCCGAGCTCTTTCCGGTTCTTTTCCACCACTTGCAGAAGATCCTGCAGCTGTGCCTCGTCCTTTGTGACCGTGTTCGCATAGTCTTGTATCAGTTGGACTCCTCTTTCAGCGACGTCATTGGTGACCTGGAGATTAGAGATCACATCCTTCAGACGACAAAAGTCCTCGTTCTCGTCCCACTTATCAGTTGGCAGGGTGAGCCACGAAGACCCATACATCTTCAGACCTGCAAATAAGAACCAGGAGGACTCGTCGATCAGGTCGGGCAGTAGCGTCATCTCGTCGACTGAGACGTTCTCGTATGTGAAGTCTTTGGGTACAGGGAGGTGGGACAGCTTCTCTGCCATCTGTTGCTTCACAGTGCCATCCATCCACCTTGTTGCTGCATAGAGCGAAGATGACGGTCTGAGGCCTCAGATACCAGAAGTGCCGCCTCATCACTGCCAGTGACGCTTCTGCCACCTCGCGGTCCACTGCCCTATACCTCAGAAAACGCTGGTATAGTACCAGGTCATTCAACGGCGCATCAGCTGCTACAGGGGCCGCCAACCAAGCTTGTACGTACAGAAGAGCGATGAACACCACGATCCTGTGCAGTTTGTCGACCAGCTCGGCGTCGAGCTCCAGCTGCCTACTGAACATCAGCAGTTTTGTGTAGTAGATGACCTGAAACAGAATAGGCACCATTGTAAGTAAGACAGGTTTATTGTTACCAATTACTTTGTTTGCGTTATAATGAAATGTTTATCTTTGAATAACATTTAAACTTATCTCTAGATTATTTTTGTTTGAAAATACTAACTTTAGCCATTCATCTTGCGTGGTGGTAGGCTCCTGGGCGCATGAGATGAATGCCACGGCGTGGTTGTGTCCCGAGTACCAGGAGCGTGATCTCTGCCACTTCCCGGTAATCGTCTCTGCCGAAACCAGAAGCTGTGCTCAGGAAGCTGACCGCCGCGTCCCGGAGTTCTATTAGCCACGTACTCTCCGCCAGATTCTCGACCTGCAGCTTGCAGTAGGTCGAGAGATCGAGCTCGTCCCATCTTCAAAAACAATAAACAAGAAAATTGTGTGAGAAAACTCTGAAGTTCCGGTTTGGCTTGCTGTTTTATAAACTAGTGGAATATCATGTGTGTCCTAACTTTACCTTGCACAAAAAATGAACTAACCTTCTCTTCAACTGCTGAAACAAAGGATCAGTTGGTGCCGTAGTCCTTCCGAGCAGGGTGACGGCTACTGCCCCCACGATAAGCTCTAGGACGTGATGACGGCATCCCAGCTTGAGTAGCGGTCGCCCGAGCATGTTTTCCAGCCGGACAACTGCACCCTGCACCCTCCCCGTGTTGGTGGAAGTGGTCTCGAAGCAGAGTCCGATGACGCTCTTCTCACATCCCCAATCTTCGAGAGCATGTATGGTTGCCCGCGCCTACGACAGTCCGGTGCCGTCAGCAACAGCTGGGACTGACAGCAACTTTCCTTCTGTGCAATGAGGAGCCCCGGAGATGAGAATTGCTTGGCGGTGCTCCGCCGTCCCAAGGAAGTTCTGAAACACATGCCATATATTTCAATTTCATGGTTGTAAAGTAACCTATTTTTGTTCACATTCAGTTCTCTTTTTAATTGACATTATGCTTCATGAATCTCATTACTAAATTGATAGCTATGAAAACTTAATCAACTGACCTTGACCATTTTGCCATCCCAGTGGACAACAGTGTGCCTCGGTGGCGTGAAGGAGTCCTTCACAGCCGTCGCCACTTCACGGCGATGTGACACTCTTCCCCGGCGAGCCGTTTCTTTCGAGATGCTGAACTGATTGAGGTCTGCTGGTGGATCCGCCGAACGTGTGATAGCAGCCACAATGCTTATTACCTATGTAGAGAATGGAAAGTGGAAAGGAAACTGTCAAGAATACATGTGGGTTACGGGACACTTTAAAACTGACGCTATCGATGAATACTATACACACCTCATTATTGGACATGCGGAAACGATCAGCCACTTCCATGACAGCAGGTGCATTAAGGATGCGGCGAGGAAGATTGACAGACACACTTGGCTCTTTCGGCAGGGGGAACGCTAGTTCTGTCTCCGACTCTCCTGACATGCCAGTATCATCATTCTCCATGGCCTCATCTCCGGTTTCGTATGCACACTTTGAGGTTTGCGGCTCCTGGCGAGGACGTTTTCTTCCTTCCTGTCGCTTTCTTTTTACAGCGAAAACTTTATCGTTCCCGCTCATCTTTGCCACCCGAGGACCACGTTGATCGAGGTAGAAGTGAATGTCTTCTTTCTTGTCCTTGTCGGACAGCAGTCGATTCTTCTTTATATCTTCGACAGCGTCAGATGCTCCGATATCCCACAGCTTGTCCACACTGTCCGAAAACTTCTGCCGTTTTCCTCCGGCGTCAGTTTCTCGTTTTCTGCTCTTTTGGAGTAAGTGACACTCTTTCCACAATGCCTCTAGCTTCCGTTCGCAGTTGAGCTTTGTGATTGGTTTAATGTGGGCCATGTTCCAAAACTTTAAGACGTTGTTTACGGTTTCTTTGAATGCGTCTTTCCTGTTAGCAGTGTACTGGATAACACTGAAGAAGTATTGCAAAACCTGCCGTGTTGTTGGCAATTTGCTACCACTGATGGAGGACGACGGTTGGCCAACTAAAAAAATTTCCGAGGCCGATCTTAGAGAAGGTAGCGATGTTATTTTCGCCTTTCCTTTTGATGACTCTCTATTTGTAGCTTCAAGAGTTCTTCCAGTTATGGTTGCCATCGATTTGTCCATGACAAAGGATGAGGAACTCAGACAGAATTTCAAAATGTTATGATCTGCAAAAAAAGAAATAGGTTAGGTACCTGACACAGGCATAGTGCATTTTCTAATTACCTATATACATTATACATTCCGCCCGGGTATGGTGACTCATTTTTTTGAAAAGTATAGGTGATCGTGGTTTTTCCCATTATTTGGCACTATACTAGCACATTGGTATTACCTGTATACAGGCACAACCTTTAAACCGTTAGTCGTATGACATTAGCAGGCACACCAAACGACTTCTCTCATTAAGAGGATTCAGAAAACATCCCTACTTAATGATTTATCTTGATTCAGTAAAAAGTTAAAAAGTACGCATTTAAAAAAAAAAACTAGTAATTTCAAGGTCGATGCGAGACCCCTAAATATTGATCAATTTTTGTAAAAATGGTACCAATGTGCTAGTATAGTGCCAAATAATGGGAAAAACCACGATCACCTATACTTTTCAAAAAAAATTGAAAAGTGGGCCACCCTATTTTACAACCTCTCTCCTCACTGACTGTTTTTCTCCCATCAGAACTTGGGTTTTCATTTCGCATTCGGAAAATAATTTTTACTTTCCTTTTCCGTCTGATCCTCCTAACTGTTTTATATTATTTGACTTATGTTACCCTTTGACAATAAAATTTATTTAATTATATATATCAAGTACATGTGGTGGTGTAGTGGTTAGCGTCGCTGACTACGAATCTATCGGATCTGGGATCGAGACCCGGTGACGGCAGGCGGCGCGCAGCAAAATCAGCTGTTCATCCTTCCACACAATAAAGAAATTGATTGGTAGATAATTGGGAGCTATTGAAGAATAGGGACCCCAGCCTTCTTTAGTTAGGCTTATAAGGCTAACTAACGAAAATATCACGACCTAACCTAACTAATCGTTAGGTTACCTGTACGCCCTTGACGATTGGTTAGGTTAGGTCATGATATTTTCGTTAGTTAGCCTTATAAAGCTAACTAAAGAAGGCTGGGGTCCCTATTCTTCAATAGCTCCGATAATTGGGTACCGTGGGTAGCCTAGTGATTAAGACGCTGGGCTGCTGGTGGGGCGTGGTCTGGATTCCACGTTAAACTGTAGGTCTAAGGTGAAGTGACAAGCTTGAACTTCATCGGAATGAACAATTCGGGCGGAAGCAAAAGTAAGGTTAACCAAGGTTATAAGTACTATTTAAAAACGAAAATTGTTTATGAATACAAGATTGGACGGAACGGGGGGTGGGACATCACATGACGGTTATACTTGTCCCTTATTTGTGGAACCTTCATTTGTCCCCCTTACACGTATGAACGTGTTTAGACTTGTCTGGCTGTTCTCGTGCCAGAAGTCATGTAGGCATGTAAATTCATAAGGCCTATTTCCTAACGTTATAAGCTATCTATTAAACCGAACTTATGTTTTTCATTTATGTTACAAAAATTCTATCATAAATCGTATTAATTAACTCCCAATTTTGCAATCCCAACAATAGCAGTAAACAGAGCAAAAATAAAATAACGACGGATACTGGGAACCTTTAAAAGAAGGGATAGGAATATAATGATTCCCCTGTTGAAAACAGTGATCATACCCAAGTTGGAGTATTGTTCGATTTTAAGATCCCCGTATAAAAAATATATTAATAAACTAGAAAGGATTCAGAGAAGATTCACAACCAAAATCAATGGATGCAAAGAACTAAATTACTGGGAAAGGTTACGTGAATTAAATTTATATTTGCTGGAAAAACGAGAGGTACACGATTATTTACACTTGGAAAATAATGAAGGAACTAGTCCCTGATCTTACTTTGAATCCTATAACCACTCAAACATGAGTGGAAAGTGGGAAAAGAAGAATGTGTCGTGTTCCCAAATTAAAGGCTAGACATCCTCAACCCTGAAGGAAAATAGTTTTGTTGTAGGAGGACCAAGACTGTTGAACCAGCTGCCCAAGGAACTAAGGAACACGAATGGTGTTGTGGTGGATATCTTCAAAACAAGACTAGATGCCTGGCTCAGAACAACTCCAGATGAGCCGGGAGTACCTGGCTATGTGAAGTGGAGAGCGCAAGAAACCAACATTTTACTTCACCAGGCCAACTCAAGAAGAGGGGGAACAAGCTTGACTGCTGTGAAATGAGGAATCATCGCACAGAACATCGGAAAGGTTGAAAGTATATATATATATATATATATATATATATATATATATATATATATATATATATATAAACTGCAAACAACACGCAGTATAATTAACGTAAAGAACGACGCTTGTATAGAAAACGTTCCGCACAAGAATTAAGCGAGGCCCATGGTGTAGTGGTTAGCATATCTGACCGGCAATCGGAAGATCCCGGGTTCGATTCCCGGGTGGTTACCTCATTTTTCATGTGTTCGTTCTTTCTCCTCATCTTGTGCGGCACGTTCTTCTATACAAGCGTCGTTCTTTAAGTTATATATATATATATATATATACATATATACACGTGTATATATATATATATATAGATAGATAGATAGATAGATAGATAGAGAGATAGATATTGTAGATAGATAGATAGATTATTTAAACAAAACTGAAGCAAAGATTTTGTTTCCCTAAATGAAATGTAAAACATGTTCTGCTCAAATATCAGACTTTAATTTTCAGTTTATTTACTTCAAAGCTAATTAAAATAGAGGTTATATCAACAACAAATCATTGAACCTAAACCAGATATTTATATACTAACTTCCGCTACTAATATATTGCGGATACGATATGTTTGTAACCCTATTCTTGCACTCATTTTTTTAAAAACTTTTGGAGAAATGTATGGATACACTGGTTCCCCCTACATAAGCGAGGTCGGGGGTTCGAATCATGATGATGCCGGTAATAATAATACAGGAGTTGGAGCAATGGACCGTATTAGTTGGCCTGAGCGTTGTGCTAGTTTCAGACACTCGTAAATTATGGGGTTCCACAAAGATCAATCCTTGAACCCTTACTATTCTTAACGCATGTAAATGATTTTTATCGATCAACAACATTTGGCTGTATTCAATATACAAATGATACAACACTCGCTTCTACACACCACGATATCAATTACCTAATGAACGAAATGAACAGGCAATTAAATCATGTCTATAAATGGATGTGTGCGAATAAGCTTTTATTAAATTTGGCAAAATCATCATATATGATCGTAACTAAAAAAACTGCAATCGTGCACACACCATTTATAATTGGAAACACTCCTCTTGCAAAAGTAAATGAAGTTAAAGTTCTTAGCATGAAATTAGAAGAAAAATTAAATTTCAAAAGCCACACACAACATATCATATCAAAACTATCTAGATTTCTCTACATAATATTTAAACTCAAATAAACAATCCTCCAAAATGCCCTCCTCACACTGTATTACTCATTAACCTATCCACACTTGCAATATGGAATCACAGCATGGGGTAATACAAAGAATTATATCAACTAGAAATAATCCATAAAAAATGTTTACGAACTCTCTCAGACAATGATGACAGATGAGCTCATACCTCTCCGATGTTCAGAAACTTAAATAACCTAAAACTAAATGACCTGTATGAACTTACTCTCGGTATCAGTATGTACAAAGTTGCTAATAATAGAAACTCTACTTCCACCATTCACAGGCCGATTACCACTCCCCACCATCAGATCAACAAAATCGTAGTACAAGGCTTCCCAATGATTTCATACATAAACCAAATTATTCAATGCAAATTGCAGGAAATGCTCTCTCCTACAAAGGGACAGATATCTGGAACGCGATACCCACAAACATCAGACAAACAACATCACTAATATAGTTTCGCAACTCACTAAAGAAACACTTTATAAACTCCTACTAATGTATGTATGTATGTATGCATATATATATATATATATATATATTATATATATATATTATATTACAGGGTGTACATAAAGTCAGGATCTATTTTTGTGAAGCACTTGGAAATTATATGGAATTCAATCATAAAATGATAAAGTGGTAACATTTATTAAATAATTAAGAGTAGGATTCGACGTGACGCCCATCAGTATCCCTGCACAGCTCAAATCGTTCCGCCGCATTTCTAAACACATTCTGGAGCATTTGCGGGGTTATGCTATCTGCAGCAGTTCGTATACGTGTACGTAAGTTTTCAAGACTCGTAATCTTCGTCTGATAGACGTGCGATTTGATAAAGCCCCTTGCAAAGAAATCTAAAGGGGTTAAATCTGGTGATCTCGCTGACCAAGGTCTGTTGCTTCCGCGTCCGATCCAGCGATTTGGAAAACGTCCATTTAGATAATCCTGAACAATTTTGGCCTAGTGACAAGGAGCACCATCATGTTGATAGACGACGGTACTAACAATCCTATCCCCGTCGTCTATCAACATGATGGTGCTCCTTGTCACTATGCCAAAATTGTTCAGGATTATCTAAATGGACGTTTTCCAAATCGCTGGATCGGACGCGGAAGCAACAGACCTTGTGTTGCGAGATGACCAGATTTAACCCCTTTAGATTTCTTTGCATGGGGCTTTATCGAGTCGCACGTCTATCAGACGAAGATTACGAGTCTTGAAAACTTACGTACACGTATACGAACTGCTGCAGATAACATAACCCCGCAAATGCTCCAGAATGTGTTTAGAAATGCTGCGGAACGATTTGAGCTGTGCAGGGATACTGATGGGCGTCACGTCGAATCCTACTCTTAATTATTTAATAAATGTTACCACTTTATCATTTTATGATTGAATTCCATATAATTTCCAAGTGCTTCACAAAAATAGATCCTGCCTTTATGTACACCCTGTATATATATATATATATTGCAATTTGTAAATATTACTAAACAATGAAAAGTTCATAATCTCAAATGTGTGCAATCATAAACCACGTAAATTAGATGTTAAGAGTTTCCAATATATTATGCCATAGTTATAATATACCTCACTCATCTGTATCTTTGTAACTTTAAGATTGTATCATGATTTGTATTGTTCACCATTTTTCTTTTCTATTATTTTCATTATTATTTCTATTATATTCTAAAGATTATTTAAATTTTTAATGACAGAGTTAACTAAACGTAACATTATTTTATTTTCCTCAAATTCTATTTATATTCGACATTTACCTATGTAAAAATAGAAATGAATCTCAAAGACTTTTGCCTGTAAAGCTGTCATGCTTCCCAACGGTATATTCAGATAAGAATACTGTGAAACTCAGTGAAACTTTTCTCTCCGTTGGGTTCAGTAGGATGCCCGCAAACAAGACGAGTGCAGAGCAAGTGCAATGTTGATCAAATGAGTGCCAGTGCCACCCACCGCACCCCCTTGTTGCAAGGGGCCAACTCCCTTCCCCCCTCCCCCAGTGCCAACCCTAGGGTGTAAAAAAAAGGTGTGAATTCCCCCAGCAAGCTGTTGGAGTCCACCTAACCTCTTTGGGGGAGAAGTTTGGACGGCCTCACACCCCAAAAGGGTATAACTAACCTAACTTAACCTACCTAACTTAAAAATTTATACTACGTTCTAAAGGTTGGTTTTAGAATTACTAAAACTTTAAAGATAGGGAATTGCTGCGGCCCCGGGTTCGCGACCCGGTGCTGACAGATGATGCGTAGCACATAAAGCTAATCTTCCTTTTGAGCTCAGTTAGACTATTTGATCCGGGTACCCTATCCTGCATTTTCTCTTATTGTAACTCCTTGTAACTCTCTCTTCATATATATATATATATACACAGTATATCTTTATGGAAGTATATTTTAACCACCCGATTAGGCCAGCTGCTTGTTGTTTATTATTTGATCCGGGCGCCCTAATCGGCATTTTATCTTATTGTAACTCTTTGTAACTCTCTCCTCCCATATATACATCGCGGTAGCCTGACATATAAATGCCTGTTTGCTACACGATACAGTGCTAGGCTTTCTGTAATTAATGTATTCTATTATGTATTTAGAGAGTGAATTTTTGTTTATCAAATATTTACGCTTAATAAATTTATAGAAAGTTCTACAGGTAGGGTTTAAGAATTACTAAAACTTTAAACGTAGGGAAATTCCAACGGTCCTGGGCTTGAAACCTGTGATGGTAGGCGTTGCGTACTATGCAAAATTAGGATAAAACTAATTCCGGCGCTGTAAATTAGTGTACTTGTAACTCCTTGTAGCTCTCTCTCTCTTCCTTCCTCTATATATATATATATATATATATATATTAATATATATATATATATATATATATTCGTCTGTGTGTAATTTTCGTCAAAAACAATGAGTTTTAATTTTTAACCATTCTGTGTCTTCTTTGTGGTTAATTCGTCATATATATATATATATATATATATATATATATATAATATGGTGTGGTTATAATAACATTTTCTACTCATCGCATATTGTTGTGAAATGCTTCATTAAAATAGTATGTATCCTTAGTTATATATATACATATATATATATGTACACACACACACACACATATATATATATATAATTATATATATATATATATGGAACAAATGGATTTTAATTAAAAAAGATTCAATGTGGATGAATCGTTTAATATTCACCAGGTGCTCGATACCCTGTGACGGTGCTTAGTCATCCAATATGATCATTATTAGAAAAATGTAGGAACTGTCAAAATAATTTTCTGTCTACAACCGTATCCTTTCTCGTTGTAGGTCCGAAGCGGAACTCGATCGTGTTATAGCTGCTTTTCGTGACAGCTTTGAAGAAAAGCAAATAGTCGAAGGCGATTTGGAGGATTTACAGCGCAGTCAACACAGTGACCTGAATACGGAGGTCGAAGTATTGGCTCACATTCGGTCGAACGACTGCCAGGTCGTCGGGGAACTAATGTAAGCTTTTTCTTTTGGTTAAGAACAAGACAGTGTATTTTCATCAATTTGGTAAATGCTAGAAATCATGTTTTATAAATTATTACAATTCAGCTTAAATTAGTTACAAAATTAGCGTCCATTAAATAAGCCACAGAACACAAGACTAACATTACTGGGGACATCTTATATTTTACACAATATAGTTACAATTATATATATATATACAAGTAAAACTTTACACAATACATCGAGTCCACACAAATTGGAACCTTTTTTTTTATCTGCACGCATACCAATTCAACATTCAGCTGTGTCGCACAAATCGAATAATTTTTAAAAATTTATAAGTCCCTTTCCACGTGACATGTGCAGGAGAAATGAAAGGCAGTACAGGCCGTAAGTATTAATAAAATATCTTTGTATCGGTGGAGATTCCAGACAATTTTAGGGATATCCAACTGTTCGAGAAATTTTACAATAACAGGGTCACTCCAGTGATGAGTTCCCAGTGAATTAAACTAATACATTCTTTCCCTATTTTTAAAGTAGATGGCCAACCAATGAATCCCTTCGCCACCAACAACATCTGTGTTGACAATAATTCCCCGCATTTTCTCGTAGTTGGTAATTTCAGTTTTTCATTCTTCGCAAACACACCGATAAATTTGGAGCGTGTGATACGGTCACTATTCATTACTCTCTGAAGTGTATTCGCATCCATTTTAAAAGTCAGTGACTACGTTCCTGAAGCGGTCAACCTCAATTAGGGCGGAGATATGTTTCCATAATGTGAATCACAACGGGTTCTCCGCCCTCTTCTTGATCAGGCCACAGATTTATGCAGATCTCAGGATTCCTGCGGGTGAGCTTTAATTTCATATCCACCCCATTCATAAGCAGTTTCTCCTGGAATGTGAAGTCTGTATGCAGACGTCCAAAACACTCGTATATCTTCTTTTTAGAATTTTTAAATTTATCCTTTATATTACTTTCGTCTGTAGTCTGAAAATAGCCCTCGGCAGTTAAAAAGGTATCCTTCGATTCTTTTGAAAAGTTGAGGAAAAGTTGACCTGGTTTAAATACACTTCACACTGACTGAATATGAAGTGCAGAAAGTTGGTTTCAGGGTATGCAGAATAATTATCATCGCAGTCCGTTCCATCAGAATGGGCTATACGTAGTTTAGCATACATGTGCATGCAGCTTAGATCAAAAAGGTATGGGCTTGAGCTAGGTATCACGAATTCTATAGGGGCACTCGGGGAGCTAATTGTGTTTAATGGGTTAATTTTAATAGTCATTGTGCTCAATAGAAACTTGTGTTGGGGGCATATCAAAGAGGGACAGCTCCGATTTACAACATTTTGAGCTACACATATGGATGAAGCGTGATATAACGAGTCAGAAATAGTACCACCTCCCTCGACGAGTAGTAATGAGCCTATGGTTCGTGAGAGCAATGTCCTCAGCTTATATCAGTTAAAAAAATGATCAACCATAGGTTACATTCGCTTAGAACACTTTTCTTTTGATGTCCTTTTACGTTTAACGCCACGTGTTGGTAACCCCTTCTTCCGGACTGCGCTCTTCTTCTCGCCACCACGCATTTTTCTCTTTGTATTTTTGATGATTTCGTCCCGTGTACATTTTAAATGTTTTTTAGAGCTTCTTTAGGTTTAGTTCCACCCATCATGTCTTCCACCGTGTTAAAACCTGATTGTAACGCTTTCCTCCAGAGGTATCTGGCCCCCCTCTTAAACAAAGGGACAGTCGTACGTATTATGGTTGAAAAAATGGATCCAAGCCCACTCCCACGCTGGTATCTCACCCTTTGATAGACTTTGAAATTCCTTCCCATCACCGAAAGGGGAAATTTTTCCCTCAATCGTTCTTATATATATTGAGATATTGGTTAATAGATTAGTTTCAACATTCACATAATGAGGCTTGTCATATGTAATGCTCAAGCTCTTCCCTCTATGATTGGGAATGTGTGCGATGCGAAGCAAACGCGCCTGGGTATCCCCAACAAATTGATGCTCCACGAAATTGCTATAAATATAGAACATGTCTGGGGGTGGATAGCCATCACCCAATTTCTCCAATTTAAACTGATACATTAAGCTGGACAAGCCATGTTGTGCCTCGTGAACGGCATCTCTTTGGAGGGTTGCTTTATATCGGCCCTCGGTTATAATTTGGAACAATCTTTTGCCTTCAATATTTCTATTAGCCTGTGATTTCAGGGTCAGAGCATGTGCAGGGGTTTCTTTGTTTACGATCTTGTATACTAAATCAGCCATAAGATTTGAGGTTTTTAAACTTTCGTTTAAGTCTCTCCCAACATCCTCGGCCGCACCACAACGACCCGGGCGTAGTGTTACTACTGTAGTGTAATACAGTGCCTCCCCACTTGGGGCGGCACGGATGGTTTCATCCCTAATTACCCCTGCCTTTTCACACTCATCACGATCTCTAAGAACCGTAAAAACGGGTTCTTTATAATCAGTACCTAAGAAGCTGGTGGATAGCTGAATTTCGCATAACCGATACGAATCACGTTCCAATTCAATGGGCCCGTGAAGTTCTGTTACAAAGTTAGCTAGTGCATTGTTAGGATGTACAGACAGAGAAGAAGAGGACGGGAGTGTGACATAGAAGTGGTTAGACGCTATGTTGCATACTATTTAAGCTTCATTATTGCATCAGCTTTTATATAGGTGTTGAAGCGTTCTGGGTACCCTAGCAATTTCACCAGGTACATTTTTCTCTTTCCTGAACCTTTGCTGCCTAAAATGTTTTCAATTTTAAACACATTTTTGTCTAAATTAAATGTCACTTTCTGCAACTCCTCGTCGTAAATCCCTCCTGCGATTTCTTCCCCATTGAAATCTTCAACGAAATGCATCATTATCTCGCCTTTAGGTCTCATAGCCCTAACTTTGAAAATCTCACGTGTCCATCCCTGCACAAATCCCTTCGCGAATTTATTTCCCGAACGCGATAGCCTTACATAATCATTGATTTTGAAACGCGTACAGTGTGGCGGTGCTCGACGAATATCTCTTCTCACCTCACACTCTGTGTGCGTACCTCTTCCTAAAACCTCGTTAAGTGTTGTCCCAATCGCGCGATGGTGTGAACGGTTGTATGACGAGGCCAATGATTCCAAAATATTTATATATCTGTGTGTTTTTATGTGTAAAATAGCGATGTATGCGTTCCTTTATTGGACGTTGAACTCTTTCAGCTAAACAGACCTTATGTATAGAATTGCTAGTGTAGTAACTGATATTAAACTCTGCCAACATGTTCTGAAAAGCTCGGCCTATAAATTCTTTCTCCATATCCGTACAAAAATATCCTGGAACCCTGTTTTCTCTCAACATCAGCGTTTTGGTAGCTTTAGCAACTGTTTCAAGCGATTTATTTTCCAGAGGAATTAGCCACAGATATCTAGAGAATACATCTATTATGAGTAGGATGTAGCGATAGCCATCATTATATACTGAATATCTTTGAATGTCTGTTAAATCCGCTTGCCAAAGAGAATCAATCGAAGCCGCTGTTGTCCTGGCTGTTTTAAACCTTTTTCTCACCGGCTTATGAAGTGTATAAGCATCCTGCTCCCGCAGAAACCTCTCAACATCTTTTTACCTACCCCATTATTGTAAACATCTCTGTGCAGTCTATCAACACCGCCATAGGAGGCTGGGTTAGAAATGTCATAATAGCGTTTTCTTAATATGTAAGCCATTTGCGTATTTTAGAGACACGTGGATACGGTTGGCCTTTGTTGTTTGGTTTCTTCTTTCTCCTCTTTAGAGATGCTGCCGTTGGGGGTGATGGCTTACTCAGTTGTGGCACATGCGAGACTTTCTCCAAGTCTTTTAACCTATTCAAATTTATTCAGACATTTATTTGTTGTAGTCTTGCTTTAATATGTTTTCATCCTGATGATGAGGGCCTGTCCCATTTTCTCACCAGATCATGGTCTATGTCGACAATATTCGATCCCTGTACCCTCCTTCGTTCAACAATGACTTCGCCTGTATCGGTCCACTCTATGATGGGGTCCTCACTCAATAGATTATAAAGACTTAAGCCTTTATTCCTCAATGTATGTGGGAGACTGCTTTTTAATACGTGTTCGATATGTTGTGGGGGCGCACCGTTATTCTTTGGTTTGTGATCTCTAACGTCGGCCCCAGGTCCTATGTCGCCATGCTAATGGCGCTCGCGCTCTGCCTAATAACCACGGGGATATCTGTCGAATTCTTATAATCTTCGTACTCATGAAGAAATTTCTGCAGAGCCATTTGGTACAACATCCTTTTCTCATCAGGTGACTTTTCACTCTTTAATAGTTCTATCAGTTCGCTTTCCATTCTTTTAAGCCTGCATTTACAGGGTTCTACAACCGTGTCTAGACTCTTTGAACTTTGCAGTGAAGCATACACCTCGTGCAGAATCACAACCACTTTCTTCGTTATATTAATCTAGTCAGTAAAGGTCCCAAAACTGAAAATAAGATGAGGAGGAATGATCCCCCTCTTTGTACAATAATTCGCTTTTTCTTCGGCACAGTTTGACTTTTACGAGCTAGCGTACTTATTATGTTCTTGTAACGACGTAGGCGAGCCTTCTGAGGGAATTTCATTGGCACATTACACTTTATAACATTAAGGCAGATTTCACAGATGCATTTTAAAAAGTCCGAGTCGATATATTTAACAAACATCTGCTGCAATGCCTGGGGCAGTCGATGATAGATTTTCAAGTCACGGTATTTCTTTAGCCTATTTGTCATTCTGAAATATACACCGTTTCAGGCTCGTTTGTGAATATATTCGTTCTTAGAAGCACCCTAAACGTGTTTCGTGGGTGAAGGTCACAAAGCAAATATCCGTAACGCTGACTTGTAGCTTCTTTATAAACTTCCAAAAACTCCTCACGGTCTATCGGGAATAAGGTAGGTTGATTTTCCGCAATTTTATAGATATCGACTTTGGACTAGTCGAGATAGTCAGGGCTTAATATGATAATAACTGACAACAAATTTCAGATCCGTAGCTTTAACCGTTTTTTGAGGCAACCGTTTCAAAATCGTAAAAAAATCGTACCGAAAAATACCGCATTTCGCAATTTTCGGCCGAAAAAATCATGCTATTTTCATAAAAAAATCCTGAAAAAAGTTACAATTTTATTGAAAAAAAAGTAAAAAAAACATGTACAGAGTCAAATAGACACATTTAGATCCCAAGATCATCATAATTTTCACTGTAAGAGCCCTTAGAAGCAAAGGAAGGCCTCATCTGGCGGCTTAGGGCTTTGGCCAGAATGTGTTTGTGCCTTGATTCGAGTCCATAAACAGTATGGGAAGCTTCAGATGTCAGCTTCACGGCCCTTTCAACACTCTGAGAAAGTGAAGGCAGATGAAGCAGCTCCAGCTTGGTGCCATTCAGCAATGCTTCTTGAAGCTCCTGGTCAGAAAAGTCTTCTGTGAGAGCAGGTTCACAGATACACTTTGAGAAGGTTGATTAGTTCTGACCAGTGGGTAGTTTCAATGTTCATGGCTGTGATCTTCTTCAGCCTCTTCTTGGCTGGCTTCCCACTTCTGAAAGATAAAATTTATTTTTTATTCCAGTTTAAGATTTAATCCCTATTAGTCTCAGAATTGCTGATTTAAATTAAACTTAAATTAAAAAAAACAAAAAAAAAAAACGAGTTCTATAAATCCCCATAATCGAATTTTTTTTCAGAAGAAGGTAAGATTATTTCCATTATCAGAGGGGAGGGGGGGGAATTGGGATAAGAAAATGTGAAAAAAAATTCGATTATGGGGATTTATAGAACTCGTGCCTTTTTTTTATTAAATAAATCCCCATAATCAAATTTTTTTTTCACATTTTTTAAAATTAATAAATGCTTACCTGATGGACAGAATTTTCTTGAGAGCAGCTTCTCTCACTTCCAAGTCATCAGACTTCATCATGGAGTACAGCACATTCTCGGGCAGCAAGGCAAAAGCGTTGTACTTCAGGTTCTTGAAAGCAACAACCTGGATTTCTTCAGACTGCTGCTTGATCCTCTGGATCAGTGGTTCTTAAACTTTTTGACCCCGTTACCCCTTTTCCTGATCTCAACTAATCTCATTACCCCACACAAACTTGCAATGCCGAAGTTGTAAAGAAGGTGGAAAAATTAATTAATGAAAATAACTGAAATTACCTTTAATGTTGAAATTTTTACCATATTAATACCCCTAGTTTCAGAACCTCTGCTCTGGATCATGTTGAAGATGTACAGTAGGACGGCTCGTTTTTACACTTTTTTCGATATTTGATTGGGGGTAGTGCGGAAAAGTTGCGATTTGGAGAGAAAATAAAGTGTGTAAAATTTTTTTGATCTACGTCAATACCTTCCGGTGGCGGCGAGTCCTTAAAAATCGAAAAATAGGCCTAACGGGTAGATTGGAAAATGGTTTTAAAGACTTACAAAATAAACAATAAAAATTTCAGCACAATCTGTTAATAACTTCCGGTGGCGTCTCAGCCGTTAAAATATCCAAAATATTGATTTAAAGCAAGTCAAGTTTTAACAAGATGTTATACAAATGTTAATTCCGGTATATTTCTGTGCAAACAACCCTGAGAACACTATTATAGGCTTGAATAAATTAATAGCAGTCATTGAACAATGAACATTATATACAAATTATATAAAATTATATAAAAAATTTATGTGTTTTTTGGCCTATTTTTCGATTTTTAAGGACTCGCCGCCACCGGAAGGTATTGACGTAGATCAAAAAAAATTTACACACTTTATTTTCTCTCCAAATCGCAACTTTTCCGCACTACCCCCAATCAAATATCGAAAAAAGTGTAAAAACGAGCCGCCCTAATGTACAGCTGCTGATTGTGGAACTTGCTGTCCCTTTTGATCTCAAACCAACTGACTGCATACACTTCCACAATGAACTTGATGGCCTGGTAAAGCTTATCCTGTAGTTCTGGAGGGTAAGCACCTCTGGTCCACAGACACATCAATCTAATTGCCAAAGTCAACCATCTTGCATGGTTTAATGGTTCAATTTTCCAGGCAGCAAATCTTGGGTTGACTTTGCCCCTGAAATTCCAAGCACATACTCCAAAAGAAGCCTCTGGTTGGTACTGAGATCATTCAGTGTCTCCTCAGCAAATTCCATGTCATCCAGGGGGCCACTGAGTTTGGTGAATTCCACTTGTGGCAGATCTTGGTAGTCAATTTCACAGTTTTCCCAGCGGACCAGTGAAAGCAGTGGGACTTTTGGTACTGCCATCAAGATGCTTGAAAACAGCTCTGAAAGGAAGCTCATTCTGATGGAGTGAACAGCCAATGGTGTGCAATTTCCGCTCAATTTTATTTTCCAGAGCTGTTACAAGGCCTCCCTCCCAGCCAGTGTTTGTATTTGTAATGTCAAGGAGGACAGCTTTCAGGGTATGAACACTGTTAAACTCCTCCAAGAAACTAGCAACTTCTTCACCAAGAAGAACTCCAGTCGCACCTTTAATTGGGATGACTCTTTGAGTAAGATATGTTCCACTTTCAGTTCCCGGCTCCTTTGTGAAAGTCAAATGGTGCTCTTGTCCCTTTCCTTTCTTCAGCTTAGTCTCCCCATTTTCATCCTTAACTTCTCTGTAGAGCAAAGTGTCCTTGTCAACTTTCCCATCAACCCCAATACAGATTAACTTTTCCAGATCCTCATTGTGCTTTTCATCACTTTTCACTTTCATTCTAGCCTTTTCCCTGTCCATTTTCGATTTATCAACTATTATCTGTTTCACATCAAGGCCAGGCTTAAGCAGGTCCATAGCTTGTGAGTCCAGGAGGAAGGCATTAGCAAGACTTGCCCCAAGATTGGAAGAAACATCATCCCTGATCAGTTCCATGGCATATCTGAGGGTTTTCAAAAAGCTGTAACCTCCACTTGGGTGCCTCCTTGGCTTGAACTCTTCAGCTTCACCACCAGATGGCTGAAATGAAAATAAAAAATAAATTACTAAAGCGAAAATGGGGGAAAATAGGGGAAAAGTAGGGAAAAATACGGGTAAAAATCGACGAAAATGGGCGGAAATAAGAATAAATTACGAAAATGGGTGGAAAAAAGTGGGAAAATAGGGGGGAAAATGGTTAAAAATTCAGGTAAAAAGTCGTCGAAAATGGGCGAAAAAAAGAATAAATTACTAAAGCGAAAATGGGGGAAAACAGGGGGTAAATAGGGACAAAAAGTAGGGATAAATTTGGGTAAAAATGGGATAAGATATAAGAAAAAAAATATATTACCTCTCCTGATTCTCCTGAGGTGGATTCAAAAGAAATATCTTGTGAAGGTGTGGAGGCAAAAGTGGCCAAATCCACTTCCTGCTGCTGTTGAATCTGGCTCTGTAATCTTTCTGCTTCAGCTGCAGCCCTCTGGTCTCTCTTCACAGCAGCTTTATCCACAGATCCCAGCTGGAAAGAGCCCTTGGGTCCTATTTTGGCCCTCTGATCTCTCAAGTATTCACTCTCCTCTACTGGAACCTGAAATATTAAAGTATATTAAATAGCGGATCTAAAATAAGAGATAAAATCCTGAAAAAAAATTGATTATTAATTTCTATTACCAGGGGGGGGGGGTAGAAAGGAAGATTACAGGGGAAAATGCGGATATTTTTCAATTACAAGCATTGAATTTCCTTCCATTTAAAAGGCACCTAATCGCACTAAGTTAGGCCAGTTAAAAGTTAAAAAAATAATAGCATTACCTTCTTACTGGGAGGACAAGTGCAGATTATGTGCTGTGTTTGACAATTTTCTTTCTTGCACTTCACAGCATTGTCATCACAGGGACGAATAGGTAGCTTACAGGTGCAAGCAAAAATGTCATAAAGTTTATCCAGCTTTTCCTCCAGATTCTGCTCCTGGACTGTAGAAAGAGATTTCCTGTTTATCTCTTTTGCTTTCTTGAAGCACACTTTATCCACCAATTTCACTACGTAATATTCCCCATACAGGGGCAGCCGCGGGTTCACTGCCTGCCAGATCTCAATCACATCCTTTGCTATCATTTTAGCAATATCATAGTCTTTCAAGTCCGGGTGGCTGTTTTGGAGGAAATAACTGTACTGAATAACTTGGCGGAGGATAGGAGGCTCTGTTTTATCCAAAGGGGAAGGCTGGCCACTGAATTTTTTGGCACTATCACTTCGAGTTAACACTGCAGACTTCCGTTTTTTACCCATTTTTATGAAATATCTGAAAATAAACACAATTAAATGAACGCATCATAAAATAACTTAATTTAATACATATTTTATAGGTAAATATCATTAAAAAATACAAAATAATACACTAATAAACATCTATAATGTATTTACAATAAGTTTCAAGCATCGTTTTGTTAAAAAAGCCGAATTTTAATTGATTATTTTCATGAAATAAGGTCCGATATTTTGTTTGTTTACATTGCGCGAATGCCGCGCGCGCGATTTTAAGCGTAAAATTCGGCAATTTTACAACTTAAAAATAATTAACAATCCTCAAGAAATACAATCATTTTCACAAATATGAGTTGGTGCAACGTTTTTTATACATTAATACCTTTCTATCTAGACTAGTCCAAGATCACAGTTCCAAAATCAACCTACCCTAATCGGGAACATTTGATTGGCTAATACCCCATTTTGTGACACATCTCTACTTTGCGCGAATAACACTAGATATGTGTATTTAACGACACATCGCGCATGTATCTATTTTTGTAAAATAGATTCTGACTGATGAAGAATACGTTAATGTTAAGATGGTGTGAGAACAATGTAAGTGTCTCGACAAACGTTTTATCCATTTCCAACATGAGATCGTCAATTAACGATGACTGTAGGCTCATTTCCCTTTATCGAATTAACGTCATATACGCCTTTGTGGAACAAAATATCATCTTAGTTCTCGTTGAACACTGACTGATACGTCGAATAGCACCACATTACTTTATGCACAAATTTTGAGAACATCTCCCCCTTATCTTTAATGATTTTAAGCATAAATACAGTTTTACCACATCCTGTAAGGCCGGATATAATACACGTGGAAGGTTGCGCGGGACCGCGGCACATTCGTAACCGGGGCCCCTTGCCTCGACTATGAACATGAGTGCAGTGGTTAAGAAAAATTAAAATGTAGGTCGGCCATTAGTGAAAATTTCATTAAAAAATCGCAAAAATGCAAAAAAAAGACAAAAATGATGAATTGCAATATAAAGACCAGTGATTACAGATTATTACCTCGGGCGAAAGCATCAGTAATTTGCAGCGCAATCGCAACAACGGCTACAGCGACAAACACTGTGATCGTGATGTGTACAGTGTGCTTGCGGGCGTGAGGTGTGCTGCGATATGCATTCGCATCGCAGGGCCACCGAAAGGAAGGGGTCAGCGGCATATGCCGCTTTTGCCAGATTGTTAATCCGGCACTGCGTAGACGGGCTCGTGAACGTGAATATTTCTACAGATTCCATTTCTAACAGGTCACACCCCTAAGTGGAACATTTACAAAATATAATAAAAATTTAAGTGATGTTCCTTATATTCTACAATCTTTTTTTTCTTCTTCCACAGAAGCGTGAATGACGACGAGGTACAGCTCCCATCCACGATATTACAGACGACCCCGATGACAGTGTAGTTGTGGTTACAGACTCCACCCCCGCTGACGAACCCTCACCAACCTTCCACGTCAGGTATAAAACGTGCCAGGAGTGCACCGGTTGCTAGACCCCAGTAATAGAGTCCCAACCCTCTACGTCTTACGACACGACCCCCAAGCTAGTTCCCTCCTCAATTAAAGTTGTACCCCCTTATTCCTGTTCAATTCCGAGTACATCATCCACATCAGCAGTTTCTCGCTCTGAAAAGGAAGGTATAATATTCGAACTGGTGCGCCCCGCTAACCCCACCCCGGCCCTGACTAGAAATCGGTATATTGTCAGGGTTGACCCTGGAACCCTGTATAGCAACGGTGCTGAACACGGTCTGCGGCGCGTAGTTTAACGTATTGTGGAGTTTGCCTTTCAAAACAGCGACAAATGTGAAGTCAGGACGAGGTTATTCTTCGGGTTCGGGTCAGTTGACGGGAGTGTAGATGATTTTTGGGTAGTAATACCGTTCAGACGCTTGGCAGCTGTAGACAGAATATATCTTGGGGCATATAATGCAGGCCTCTCAAAGTAGTACAGCCTTCAATATGGACAACTTCACGATAGATATTGACGGAGTATTCCGTGTTGCTGGTCATAGTGCCACACCTTATACTCTTAACTTCAATTCGCGGGATATTTACAGAAAGCACATAAACGCCGAGCGTGGTTGCGGCTTTAGAGCAGTAGTCTTAGCCCATATGTTTACTGTACTAAATACCTGGGTCAAAAATATTTGGTCGCCTACGGTTGTGCAGCGTGCCCGCAAACTAGCTTCAGATTGTAAGCTTGAGTATAAGTGTAATATGGGTCCTGAAGAGCTGAGAAGGGTAGAGCAGGAAATGAATGTTCGTATAGTTGTATTTGGAATGGATGATCGTCGTAGGACTGTATATTTTTAAAAGCTGTGTGAGAATCGTACAAGACCTCTACTTATTTTAGGAATGTCAGAAACAACGTATCTCCCCATCTGCAATATAAGGAACCTTTACGCTAGTTATGATAAAAGTCGAAAATATAGAAGGCAACATGATTTGTGTAAGGGATGTCTCGAGTTTGCGAATGATATAGTGAAACATTGTAAGGAATGCCACATGATATGTGAGCAGTGTAAAAGCTCCGAATGTGAAAGTCGTGTAGTTGAAGCCGAGAAAAGGGAATGTAATGTGTGTAGACGTACATTTTTCAATAATAAATGCTTTGAGCTCCATAAGTCAATTGGCACTTCCAGTAAAATGAGAATCTATGAATGTGGTATGTTTCATATGATGGATAATTGGGGTAAGTTTGAGCATAAATGCGATGAACTTCACTGTTCTACATGTCATGAAAAATATAAGGTAGACGGAGTAAAGCATGTATGTTATATGAAAGACGCTAAGCCTAAAAATATACCTTGTATAACTGTGTACTACGATATAGAAACTTACACAAACCCTGAAACCAAAGAGGTTATCTCACATCTACTTGTAAGCCAGACTACCTGCGATGAGTGCGTGGAGGTTGAGTGTGATGAGTGTCACAAATGTGGTAAACGGACAAACGTTTTTAAAACGATCGCACACGACAGCCCTGTGAAACTTTTTGTGTCCTGTATTGTAAAGTTAGCGGACAAGTTCAAAAAAATGACTGCGTATATTCTTGCCCATAACGGGGCAAAATTGACACAGTTCCTTTAAAAGGAACTGCTTGAGCACGAGCCATGGGAGATATTTATAGGCGAGCCCTTGAAAAGGGGAAACAAACTTATACAAATGCAGATAAGAGGTAATATTCAGTTTAAAGATACTTTATTATTCACACCTTGTAAACTAGCCAAGCTACCCAAGGTGATTGGTGTACCCGCCAAAGTTTCAAAAGGTATTTCCCTTACACTTTCCTCACTAGCAACATTTTAAATTACGTAGGACTACCTCCCCCCAAACAATATTCTAACTACACCAACATGAGTGAGTGAGCGTGAGTGAGTGAGTGAGTGAGCGTGAGTGAGTGTTAGAGTATGTTTCCAGACCTTTAGATGGATGTACATAAACCGTTTCAACTGCGATCCGCTGCAAGTCGCAACCACAATCGCCTTATTGTGCTTTTCTGTGTTCAAGAACAATTTCATGCTTAAAGACGCCTTAGCCTTCATTCACAGAAACAACCTTCGCAGTTATGGGCACAAGGCTATTTACTGGCTCATACACATACAACGGCACAGCAAACCCAAAGTTATAACGAGGTGTTGGATTATGCCAATGCCACCGATGAAGAGGTTATGGAGATCGTAAATGTTGGTAACACGTACATAATAAAGTACAACATCACCGAACTGGCCACAGATATCTCACTCGTTATAAACATACCCGTAGCCAGCTTCACAACGGCATACGCACGCATCAAGCTTTGGAGACTACTCTCTTGGGCGGAGGGTGCTGTACGTTGACACAGATAGCGTAATATTCACAGGGAGGGAGGGTGAATACATGCCGCCTATTGGGGAATTCTTCGGAGTGTTGACTGACGAGATCAAGGATAAGTATGGTGATGATGCATACGCTGACTCCTTTGTATCAACAGGGCCAAAAACGTCTGGGGTGCTGGTGAGGGTGGGGAAAGAGTTGAAATATATTGTGAAGGCGAAGGGACCCTAAAGGCGTAGGAACCCTAAATTTTCGGGCATAGAAACTGGGGTGTGTGAAGGAACTTAGGGGCACAAAGGTGTTTCGTAACACCTATAGGAAACGTTGCCAAGTGCCTGGCACCTATGACACCGTACTCTTTGGGTACCATAGTACCTGAATATATATATGTCTATTGTTAACGATATGTTTATTTAGTACGTATATTTAAATATGTAAATATTTCAATTAGGGTTTCATTTTCTCATTTGTATTTGTGCGTGTGTGTGAGTATGTACAGCAAAAAGTCCTAAGCTCCGCCCACTGTAAAATCAATCAAATGGTCACGTGACTCATGCTACTACCTGGACATATCTCCGCTGCAAGACCTGGAAATCATAAGTGTATTTGAAGAATTCTCCCGTAGAAGAAACATGCCGACTTTGGATATTGCGTGTTCGACGTTTATGAAATAGTATTCGGTAAAATCGGAAGATATGATGAATACTGAAAGAATGCCAAGGCCCCCCTCCATTGAGACTTTAAAGGCTACATTGAAGAGTGCGAAGCTTGAGGAAAAAGAGGTTCAAATACTCTATGGATATTCTGGCGAGAGGATTGCCGGATTTTGTGGCACAAACGATGTAATGGACTACGTTGAAGGGCTAAACTGTATAAAAGTGTACATATACCGTGAGGTGAAAGAAACAACGCGTGCAGAAGAGAAGCAACGGGTATGGGTAGCGAGTCTTGTTGATGAGTGGTATGACAGGCGATATTATGTCATGTTGCATCATACTGAGTACGCGTACCCTGCGGCTGAGAATATAAACCTTGTAATCTGGACAACCTAAAGTACTTTTATCACTACATTCATATATTCATGACGAAGTTCGCAGTGAGGTTGTGGCTAAAGGCCTGTGTGAGTTTTAAATAGAATTTAGAGACGAGTATCAACTGTTAAACAAAAAGGATAAATAAGGTCACATGTTTCTCTCAAATAGTGCGCCGGATTGTTAATGTGTTAATGTGTTTAGTTTGTGGAAATGAAAGTCTAGTGCGCATTCCGATAAAACATTAAAACCGATATTGCCCCATGTATCGGAAAAATTGGCCGGTATAATGGATACAAATACTCGCACGATTCTTTCATGCTGAAACCAACACGTACACGAAACATTAACGCTTGGTATGACTCACTCCTTCACACCTGTCTCCGAGCCAAACAACGCACCGGTTGTTCATAGTCATCTCAGAGCTTGACCCGACTGGGTGTACACTCTCACAATAGAAAACGATGGAGCTTCCTTCGAGCAACATTCTCGATGCCGTATACGACGTGTCCGTGACGAAGTCATTACCTGTGTTCAGACGTAAAACCGGTGCCATTAACTATGTACTGGAAACGACTTGTAGACAAGCAAACTCTGGTAAAAGTAATATTGTTTATTTAAGTGTTGAGGAGATAAATAGTCTTCGTGATAGTTCTTGTTGTTGTTTAGCCGATCAGCCCACCCTGATCGAGCAAGCCGGCGGCACGCAGGTAACCGATCGCCCTCTCCGGAGTGGACCAGAGGCTCAGCGCACTAGTGATGTTGTGTTGTGTTCGTTGTTGTGCTAGAGCGGTAAAGTCTGTAATAATGTGTTGAATTGTTTGTGGTATGTCCTGGCACAGGTGGCAGGTGTCGTCTGTGAAGTTGTCTAGTCTGTGTTTATATGTCTGTAAGTTCGGGTGATGTCCACATCAGAATTTTTCTAAATTAACTCGATCCGATATGCTCAGGCTGATCTCTGATCTGTTAATGGGTGGCAGCTTCGCACCTAGGACTGCATTCGGACCGAGTCGTGTCAGTGCTTTGTGGGTTAGGTGTGTGTGTATGTGTTTTCTGTACTGTGTGATGTCTGTGGGGCGTGGTATGGAATGGAGTATTTGGTTATAATGTCTCTCTGGTGTTACCTTAATGGTGCGAGGTGTCGGTGTATGATTGTACATTAGGGCGGCTCGTTTTTACACTTTTTTCGATATTTGATTGGGGGTAGTGCGGAAAAGTTGCGATTTGGAGAGAAAATAAAGTGTGTAAAATTTTTTTTATCGACGTCAATACCTTCCGGTGGCGGCGAGTCCTTAAAAATCGAAAAATAGGCCTAAAAACATAAAATTTTTATATAATTTTATATAATTTTTATATAATGTTCATTGTTCAATGACTGCTATTAATTTATTCAAGCCTATAATAGTGTTCTCAGGGTTGTTTGCACAGAAATATACCGGAATTAACATTTGTATAACATCTTGTTAAAACTTGCTTTAAATCAATATTTTGGATATTTTAACGGCTAAGACGCCACCGGAAGTTATTAACAGATTGTGCTGAAATTTTTATTGTTTATTTTGTAAGTCTTTAAAACCATTTTCCAATCTACCCCGTTAGGCCTATTTTTCGATTTTTAAGGACTCGCCGCCACCGGAAGGTATTGACGTAGATCAAAAAAATTTTACACACTTTATTTTCTCTCCAAATCGCAACTTTTCCGCACTACCCGATATCAAATATCGAAAAAAGTGTAAAAACGAGCCGCCCTATTGTACATGTAGTGGCAAAGGTGTTGTGGGTTAGTTGTCGCTGCTGCCATGAATTGTGTTCTCCTCATGTCTAAATGTTCCCTAACTTTCAGTATTTTTGTTTCTGTGTGCAGGTGTTCTATTGGTGTTGTTTGAGTGCATCCTGTAATGATACGAAGTACGTTGTTTTGTATTGTCGGTAAGGTGTTTATATGTGTGTTTGAGATAATGGGTGCCCAGAATGGCTAGCATAGTCCATAACTGAGCGAATATATTGTTTGGATAGGAGTGATGTTGTTTCCTGATGGTGTCCAAAGTTTGTGCCTGTAAGTACCCTACGCGTGTTAAGTCTTGACGTACATTTGTTTTTAATGTCCTGAATGTGGTTTGCCAAAGATAATGATGTGTTGTATGTGACCCCAAGTATTTTGGTCCTGTGAGTGTGTGGAATGTTGGTGTTGTTTAGTGTATGTAAGCTGTGGAGTTACCTGGTGTTCTTTTGTCTTGCGTAAGCAAGGTGATGGTTGATTTTGTGGGCGCTATTTTGAGTCTATTGTGTGTGAGCCAGTCTTATATAGTGTTTATGTATGTTTGTAGATTATTTGTAGCGGTGTCGATGTTGTTGTAGGTGGATGTTACAGTGACATCATCTGCATATGATGATAAGGTAAGCTTGTTATCTATGGGTGTTGGAATGTTCTGCATGTATAAGTTGAACAGTGTTGGTGAGAGAACAGAGCCTTGAGGGACCCCTTTCGGAAAAAGCTTGTTTTTGGATGACTTGCTATTAAATGTGACATGTAAGTATCTTTCTGAAAGACAGTTGCTCAGCCATCTTTTAGTGTTATTGTGCATGTTTGTGTTGAGTATTTTGTTTATGAGAGGGAAGCGTGGGATAGCATCAAATGCTTTACTAATGTCTATTGTTGCTAAAAGTGTACGTTGAGCTGGTCGTCTGGAGTTGATGCCACCCATGATGTGCTGCGTGGGGTTAGTGAGTAATGTCATGGTTGAGTGGTGAGGTCTCAATCCATGTTGAGTAGGCGATAGTGGTATGTGTTGGTTGGTGATTTGTAAGATTAGTCTTTCTGTTACTTTGGAAGGTGTGCATAGTAAAGTAATGGGTCTATAGGAAGCTGGTTCTGTTGGATTTTTCTTTGGTTTGAGTAGTGTAATAATTTTACCTTGTTTCCATATATTAGGAATAATGCAGTGTTGGTATGAATATGTGCTGATGTTTGTGAGAGCTAGTATTACCTGTGGGCCCAAGTATTTAAGGTGTATGTTAGATATGTTGTCTGGTCCAGTAGCCTTCGAATTCTTAATGTTTTTGATGATCTTGGTGGTCTGGTCCGTATTGGAGGGTGTAATGGTCGTGTCGAGTCTGTAGGTTTTCTTGTGACTGGGTGTTTGTCTATCTGGGTGTTTCTGGTTGTTGTCTCTGTTTAAATGACTTATCTTTGCGTAGTGATTAACTAGAATGTTAGCCTGATGTGTTAGGCCGGGCTGAAACTATAATTTTTGTTTGATTTTAATTTATCAGAGTGACTAACAGTTGGCCTTTGATATAAAAATAAGATTCCTGAAAAAAATAATTGGTGGTCACCAACGTGTGTCCGGCCACCCCCGTTTTTGTAAAAACATCTAATGCCGCACTAGCAAAATCAGGAAAATGGCAATATCTCTTCTTCTGAACATGCTAGAGAGATGGTTTGCATACTAGAAGATGTAGAATGTAATTTAGAACAAATTAATAAGAGTGGTATGTTTTCATAAAACCTTTAGTTTGTGAGTTATTTTAGAAAAACTAATTTTTTGGGCCCATAAACCCCCTTTCGACTGAATGTCAACACAATAAAACATTCTCAAGCTGCAAATTGACATGTATTAGTGGTTTTCAATCAGCAATCAAAATCAATCAAAATCAGCCATTTTAAATTTATTGAAAATGCTTTTTGACATTCCAAAACGCCAAACATTAAATTATACAATTAACAAATTGTCATTTTGTCATATTTTAGCATGATAAATAATAATCTAGAACTTAAAATATTTTTTAGACACAAAATCTTTCATTAATTTACGTGATCTAATTTTGTTTCTAATAAGACCATCTCTACGCTCATGACCTACAACAGCCAAGGATGCTTCAGTGACAAGCTTGATGTGCCTTTCAACATTCTGACTGTGGCACTCGTGAGCCAGTTTCAATGCGGTATTAATGATATCACGCAGTTCATCATTACTAAATTCTTTTAATACAGGTGGAACAGTTTCCCATTGGGACATAGCAGACAGCTTGTTGTATGCAGAAGCTTTGAAATTGATGATTGGCTTTCTAAAGACCCTAACATTCTCATCTATAGCAGGATATTCATCAGTACCACCTTCATGATCCTCTTCATTCTCATCATCACTTTCAATTATTCCACCTGCAAAATCATTGCTGCTACCAGATTCATCATCAAAATCCTCTATAACTCCCCTCAGACACAGAACTTTATTGACAGCACACCTCCTCACCTCTTCATCTTCATCAGCCAGCATTCCAACTAAAATATTTTCACCATGAGCAAAATAGCTGTTATTGTTTAATACGTCATAACAAATTTCTCTAATTTTCCTGTCAGGGAATTTATTTACTCTTTGGATCATATTGAATAGGTTTCTTGACCCATCACTTAGCCTCTTATTAGCCTTGATATTGAACCACCTGTGAAAGTATACTTTGATGATGAATTCTACTATGATTTTGAGGTTCTTACTGGGTCTTTTTTGTGAAACATAAAAGCGAAGAATTCTACAGGCTAAGGTGAGCGTGGTTGACGATTACGATAGACATCGGGCGGTTGATGTAGTGTATTTAGATTTTCAAAAAGCGTTTGACACCGTGCCGCACAAAAGACTCATTGAAAAAACTAAGGCTCATGGAATCAGGGGTGTAGTAATAAATTGGCTAGAAGAGTGGTTGCGAGGCAGGAAACAGAGGGTGGTCGTTGATGGAGCGGAGTCGTGCTGGGCTAATGTAGCGAGTGGCGTTCCTCAGGGTTCTGTATTGGGCCCCTTGCTTTTTCTTATATATATTAACGATTTAGATGTCGGCCTAGTCAGTACAGTTTCAAAGTTTGCGGATGACACGAAGCTGGGTGGTAGGGCGATTAATGACGAAGATAGAGGTAAAATCCAGGAAGATCTGAATAAAATCGTTGATTGGTCAGTCACATGGCAAATGAGATTTAACGTTGATAAGTGCAAAATTTTGCATATAGGTTCGCGTAACGGTAAATTTGCGTATAGTATGTCAGGGAAAGATTTAACAAGCGTAGAGCAGGAAAAAGATTTAGGAGTTATAGTCACTGGTGATTTAAAAGTAGCGAAACAAAGTACAGCAGCGGTCAATAAGGCGAACAAAGTGTTAGGTTTTATAGCTCGAAATTTTGAGTACAAATCGCGCGATATTATAGTTCCACTTTATAAATCATTAGTTAGACCCCATTTGGAGTACGCGGTCCAATTTTGGAATCCGTATATGCGCAAAGATATAGACAAAATCGAAAGAGTTCAAAGACGAGCAACTAAGATGATTCCGTCGCTTAGGTCAAAGTCGTACGAGGATAGGCTTAAGGAGTTAAAATTGACAACACTCGAGACCAGGAGGTTAAGGTGTGATCTAATCCAGGTTTTAGGACTAGAAATAACGGGTGTAAGTTGACAAGTAGAAGGTTCGAGACAGCAGTTGCGAAAAACTTTTTTACGCATAGAATAGTAAATAGCTGGAATAGTTTGCCGGTAGAAGTAATTAGTAGCACGTCTATAAACATGTTTAAAAATCGATTAGACGCATATGTTGATAGAAAGGGTATAGTTTAAGGTAGTAAAATTAAGGCTTTCTGGGGATAGATCCCACAGCTCAACACAAGTGTTGTGGGATATAGGGAGGCAGCGTCTTGGGTTAGGGGAAACTCTCTGTCCTTACACACCCCATTTAAAGAAATTCCTCTGCCGAGCGGTGCCCCCCATAGTACTGTGAGGTATTGAAAAACTCATGATCTTCACTTGCCCCACAAACACCTTTAAATGGGAGACCCAAAATGGGTGCACACACATTTCTACATTACTGTACAGTCTTTACAGCCACACCTACTCTTTTTCTCGTAAGTGTATATATTGTAATGTATATGATTGTAAATTTTGACTTGGTCCGCAATCGATATGGACCGTGACTTGATGGATACCGTAATGAAATTGACTGGATTCTTTGGATCTGATATATTTGCATGTCCGTTATAAATAGATATAGAGTGTAACATTTGTGGATAGTGCTCTATTATGACTTGATCCTCTGGATCCAGAGATTCTATCTTTAGTTTTAAATCGATAATTAATTAGTTTTAAATTGATAATTATTTAGTTTCGTAAAAATTGGTCGTTGCCAATTTACCGGCAGTTTTTACATAAATTTCTTATGTTCTTGTGGTTCGGAACCCACGTTAAATTGTAGGTCCCCTCCGCCACCACGGAGGACATACACAATACACGAACACAGTTAGGTAGACCAGCCATGTGTGGATCCTAGGGTCTTTGTTGGTCTGAAACATTATAACATTATAACTTCACCAGTAATAATTGCCCAGCAGATGCAGTATCCATAGTATTGGTCTGTTGATAAATTACTAACCACCTCATTTGGTAGAAGCACAAATGCAGGATGAGATATAGATTTGAAGTCCACAACATTCCATTCTGACACATCCCCATTGAGCTGAGAACCAATAGGGCCAGAAAATTTGTCTGGACTTTTTGTTGTCCCATCTAAAGTTATGAAGATGTGTCTAAGTGGCAATTCATTTAGATGCAGAAGACAAATATCCCACTGAAGAGGTTGCCCGAAAAACATTTCCAAATATCTGATTGACCCATGCATATGTACTGTGTTAGTATTTGTCCCATCTGCTTTAACCAAGTTTAATTTGGCCTCAAGTTCTGTCCGTTTAATGATCTTATAAATGCCATGAGCAATGTCAATGCCTTTGCCACTCTCCGGGGTAAAATGGTCGAGGTAGTTAGTAATCGAAAGCCAAATCATGCTTATTTTAGAATTTCTTTTGTCACTAAGGTCCGTCGAAAGGGGGTCTATGGGCCCCAAAAATTAGTTTTTCTAAAATAACTCAAAAACTAAAGGTTTTATGAAAAAATACCACCCTTAATAATTTGTTTTAATCAAATTCTGCATCTTTTAGTATGCAAACCATCTCTCTAGCATGTTCAGAAGAAGAGATATTGCCATTTTCCTGATTTTGCTAGTGCGGCATTAGATGTTTTTACAAAAACGGGGGTGGCCGGACACACGTTGGTGGCCACCAATTATGTTTTTCAGGAATCTTATTTTTATATCAAAAGCCAACTGTTAATGACTCTGATTAATTCTATCTTGAGTTTCAGCCCGGCCTACGTGATGTGTATATGTTGGGATATTATTTTGGCTGCGACAGATAGCCGCGTGTGAGGTGTGAATGCCGCTGTTAGAGTGGGTAATGCTGTTTATAGTCATGTATAGCCTGGATGTATCTGTTGAGTGATTAGTGTTGTTATGAATTCCTAAATGTTTCTGTTTCTGTTTCTTTGAGTTTGTTTTTTATTTCTGTGTTGAGCTGTTGTATCTGCTGTTTTATGGTTTGTGTGTGTGGTGTTTGTGTTTTATGTTTGAGGTTGTTACGTTGCCTTATAAGGTGGGCTATTTCTCTAGTGTAATTTGGGTTGTATTTCCTAATGTTGCCTTGGGTATGTATTTGTTTGCATTATTGATGATCTGATTAAATGTCTTGAGTGTTGTATTGATGTTTATGATGGGTGTGCTGTTTAGTGTGGTGAATTGTTCCTCAGTCTGTATTTTGAACTGTTCCCAGTCAGCTTTCTTGTAATTACTGTAAGTGTGCCTAAGGCTGTTGGGGCAGAGTGTAGAACGTGTTGTAATGATGTTGGGCAGGTGGTCTGATGACAGTTGTTTTTCTGTTCTCCAGTTTGCATGTGTTGCTAGTGAGGGGGAACAGAACTTTATGTCTGGGGAGGAGTTTGAGTATCCTGCTTGATGTGGTATGTGTGTATGTTCTGTATTGTTAAGAATGAAGAGGCTGTTTAGTTGTGTGGCTATGTTGGCGCCTCTGGTGTTGCTTTGGTTGTGCAGGTACCAACTAGTTTCTTTAGCGTTGAAGTCTCCTCCTAAGATGACATTAGTGAGAGAGGCCAGATTGTGCAACTGTGGATTGTAATTGGCTGGCACCTGAGGTGAACTATCTGGTGGGATGCAAATGTTGATTAGTGTGGTTTTGTGTTTTGCGCGTGTTTTAATGTTAACTGCCTGCATTTCTATCGTGTTATCTGCTTGGATTGTGTTTGTAATGTTTTGGGTGACATCAGTGTAGCTAATGCTTTTACGTATGTAAGTGATGAGTCCACCCCCGTTACCCCCAGTACGATCTTGACGGATCGCCGTGAAGTCAGGGATGGTGGGTGTTTTGTCTGTGCGTTTTAGTTTTGTTTCTTGTATAAGTACTATGTGAATGTTTGTTTGTGTACGAATTCCCTAAGCTGCATGATTTTGTTTGTGAGGCCATCTACGTTGTACTGTAATCTGTTAACATTATACTTCTGTATGTTCTCATGGTGCTATTTTCTCTATGTCTTTGTGTATGGTGACATGTGTAAATTGTAGTGGGGCCTGGATTAGTCTTAATGTCGCCGGAGAGTAAGAGTAGTCCGGGGAGCACACAATTGCTCCCCGTAAATGAAAAAATAGCAAACTGAGAATAGGTCCGGACCCGGGAGCCGATCGGCACTCTGACCGTGCCACGCAACAGGCCGTCGACTGCCAGTCTGGCCAACCGTAGACAGCCCGTGATAGTTGAGAAGTTGGGTGAAGATCGTTGTAAAATACTTGCAGGTGTAGGTACAAGAAGAGAACAGATTAGTGATACCCACTCATATACCATTGTTTGTACGTTGTGTATAAATAACGATCAGCCATGCATTGATATATGACTGATGTGGAAGAATGTATCTGATAATAACGTTCTTGTCCCCACGTGAAACCGATTCATCCTCGAGAGAATGTTTGAAATCGTTGGTTTCCTCAAACTGAAACCTATATTAGACGCACGTGTTACGGATATGGTTTATTTTGATACGGTTCTTGAATACGCATACACTGCTCTGCTCGACGGGTTTATCGAATGTAGGAATGAATATGGCGAGAATGGTATAGAGCTGGATACTTTTTTTAAATGGTTTAGACTCTTCGAAATATCATGAACTTTGGTACAAAGGACTTGAGCGGTACAGGGCGGAGCTTGCCTACACTGTTCACCCTGAAGAGTTGTATCTTTATATAATGAGCAGCTGTCATTACGATTTAGAAGATTATATTTTCAACTCCCGCTATTCGTTGTGAAGAAGAATTCACGATTGAAAAGCTCGGATCGGTAAGAAAAAACCCTCGATTGGAAAGGAGTGTTTATAAACTTGAATTTAATAATTTTGTTGTGGCTAACGAAGCCCTCTTTGTGCGTGCTTTTGATTGTATTCTGTCCGTGTTTAAAGATAATTTGCCAACCAATTGTATGGTGGGCACAAACATAGTATTGAACGATATGAAGGCCCTTTACATCGAGTATAGGCACCCGCACACTTTGATTGGTGAAATAATGCTAAATCATATTTATTGTATAGTACAACGCAAAAATGATGTAGCTGTAGACTCGATCACGTGCGAGTTTAGTATTTTAGTTAAGCGCGGTAGAACATAAAGTATATGTATTTTTATTTTATATAAGTTTTGCTGTTTGTATATATATATATATATATATTAATGGGTATATAGTTTTATCCTGTACTAATATTAGTCTATTGTTTAAGAATGTGTATATATATCCTTCGTTTAATGTGTGTTTTTTTGCTGTATATTTTTTTTTAATGTATATTTATTTCCTATATATTTTATGAATTATTTTCCCTTAACTCGTCTAAATAAACAGAATGATGTAATGGTGTTTTATTTATTTCTTTTGGTTGTATATAATATAAAGGAATAACTGGGGAGATGGGAATGTACATATATATACATACAGGGTGTCCGAGAATTATCTGTACAATTTTTGGCTGTTATTAAAAGTCAACCATGAAGTGTAGAAATTCCAGTGTTGTCCCATTTTAGAATCTCATTAAGTTTTTTCTGATACCAAGTTTTGACAAGTTTTTTAGAAATTCCAGTGTGTCCGAACATTATCTGTACAATTTCATCTTTTAATAAAATTCTTGATAACACACATAAAATTCTTAAACAAGATTATTTAGAATCTGTATTTTCAAAAGTTTCTTTTATTAAAGTAACGTTGTTACAAACATTCGATATGTGCACCGTTAGTGATTCGCAAAACATCCAATCGATACTCCAAATGTTGCCATGTACGCTGCAGCATATCCACATCAATTCGCTCAATAGCAGCTGTGATTCTTGCTTTTAAATCATCAATGTCTGTCACCCGCGTACATTTCTAAAAAACTTGTCAAAACGTCGTATCATAAAAAACTTAATGAGATTCTCTGTAAAATGGGACAACACTGGAATTTCTACACTTCATGGTTGACTTTTAATAACAGCCAAAAATTGTACAGATAATTCTCGGACACCCGGTGTATATATATATATATACACCAAATGGCTGGTTACGCCTTCTAAGCCGACTGACGGGTTTCTAAGCTAACTGTCAACAATATCTGATTGCGGAATCTGGCAGCTGAAAAGTTATATATATATATATATATGTATAGAAACGACGTAAGTATAGAGGAGTGTTCTGCACACGAGGAAGAGAAATAACAAACGAATGAAAAATAAGACACCCGCCCGGGAAACGAACCCAGGATCTTCCGATTGCCGGTCAGACGTGCTAACCACTACACTACGGAGCCACGATAGTCAGAAGTTGTAATTCTCCTACTTTATTTTTCATTTGTTTGTTATTTCTCTTCCTCGTGTGCAGAACACTCCTCTATACTTACGTCGTTTCTATACGTTAATATACTGCGTGGTCATTGCAGTTAAATGTATATATATATATATATATATCTGCCTTCTAAGTCTTCTAAGCCAACTGGCGGATTTCGAGTTCTAAGCCAAGTGATGCTACCCTGAGTTCCCATTATGCACCAGGATCTTCCAGGTGTAGGATGTTCTGTCTTCTGCTCTCTCTCTCTCTCTCTCTCTCTCTCTCTCTCTCTCTCTCTCTCTCTCTCTCTCCATTTAACTTCAGTTGTAGGTAAATATTTAGAGGGGATAATAGCGAGTAGGATTGTTGACCATTTGGATTCTTACAAGCTACTTGGGGACTCCAACATGGGTTTAGATGGCATAGGTCGTGTCTCACCATCATGCTCGAGTTTTTCTACGTCATGTTGAGTGAGTATGATAAGAGTAGGGCGATTGATTAGAAGGCCTTTGATAAGGTACCTCACCGCCGGCTAATGGCCGAAGTGCGCGCGCTGGGTATTGGTGGGGAAGTAGGTAGGTGGATTGGAAACTGGCGAAAAATGCCACAAAGTTAATCCCTTTCGTTAGGCATATGGGCTACAATCGATGCTTACGTGACGCGGGTTCAAAGATGTCGATTTTAGAAGCATGTTTAGTTCAAATGATAACCCAACTCGCAACAATGGTTAGAAGTTGGATTTGAAACGATTTAGGACTAGTATATGTGGGAATTACTTTAACACGTTGATAGTTTAAGATTAAAACATGAGAAAACTCTGCAGGAGTTCGCTTGCACGGTGTCTCTGTGAGCAAGGTAAATATAGAGCTATTTATATATTCTCCACTTTCCTGTAAAATTTCCTTGGCTACTTTTCCAGGGTCAAGGTATTTTCTTCAACCTTTTTCCGTACCTGCCTCTGGCAGGGAGGGAGCGGAGGGTGGGGAGAGAGCCTTCTACTTTTCTATCCAGTTTTCTACTACTGCTAGGATAGTTGAAAGAAAAATAAACTTTTAATAACAGGAACAGTTCCTCGGTGGATCAGTTCAAGAAAAGGTTAGACCAAATCTTGCACACTATTTGAGTGTGTAGAAAATTTTCCCTGGCACCCGTTGCCATTGGTACCTCCTCGGTATGGGCCGCAAGGCCTTTTGAGGTACTTCTTTTCCTTGTAACTCCTTGTAACTCTCTCTCTCTCTCTCTATCAGGTTAGGTATACCCCTTTGGGGGGTGAGGCCGTCCCAACTTCTCTCTCAAAGAGGTAAGGTGAACACCCCCAGCTTGCTGGGGTGATTCCCTCCCCCTTTTTTGGCATCCTGGGGGTTGGCACTGGGAGATGGGGTTGACATCTAGCAACAAAGGGGTGAGGTGAGTGGCACTGGCACTCATTTGATCAACATTGCAATTGCTCTGCACTCTTCTTCTGTGCGGGCATGCTACTGGCTCCTACGATCACAATCTTATATCTGTTTCGTGTCCTATCACTCTAATTTGGCCTTCGGATCCTCCCAAGAGTAGGCGCCTTTGGCACTTCAGCGCCGCTGATTGAGAGGCCCTTAGGCAGTACTTCTGTAATTCCCTATGGAATGATTACTGCTTCCGTGGCCTGGGCCTTTCTGATTCTGCACAGCGTATCACAGAGGTGATTCTCTCAGCATGGAAGCGTACATTCCATATTCTATTCCTATTTCTAATGCAAAATAACCTTCTTTAACTTTACTTTGTTCTAATGCTATCCGCAACAGAGCGGAGGCTTTCAGAAGATACCGTCGCCATCCAACTCGACTCTCACTCAGCTTATATTTCTGGCCGGAATCGTGGAAAATCTGTTCTTTGACTCGCCAAAAATTCCTTCATCCGACAAAAATGTGAAAATCTATCCAATTCTTATTCTTCTCGCTCTTTCTGGCATCTAGCTAAGAACCTCTTCAACAACTTTACTTCCTCTTCTTTTCGTCCTCTTTTCCATTCTGACGGCACAGTTGCCGTCTCTTCTGACAAAGCTGAACTTTTCACTCAAACTTTCGCTTACAAATCAACCATGGACGATTCTTGTGCTGTTCCTCCATCTCCTCCCCCTCTGACTTTATTAGGCCTGAAACTAGAATCTCTTCTAAAGATGTTTTTTCTGCCCTATCTGGGCTCACTCAGGGAAGGCCTATGATCCTGATGGTATTCCTTCTGTTGTTCTTAATAACTGTGCTTCTGTATTGACACCCTGCCTTGGCAAACTCTTTCGTCTTTGTCAAGAAGACACTCTTCTTGATTAGGATTACTCTTTATAAAATTACAATTCTACACCCACTTTGACCTTTTCTAAACGATCAGAATGTGTTCATACGTTCGTTTCCTAAAAAGCGATGTGATTTGTATGACAAATACATACTCTCGTCTCTAACCTCACTTCTGTTAGAGATACATTACCTCCTGGTGAGTACAGCCCGATTTGTCTTGTAACTTTTGTTTTTTATATTGTTTAGAATATATTGTTTAGAAGTTGATGTTTTAATATTTGTATTATTGCGATTCTTTTTTTTGTTTAATTATGTAATGTAAATGTCTTCCATTTTTAGTATATATCTTGTATTCATATTTTTAGTATATGAGGGGTCCCGCGTCTTAAGGTACCTAAGCGCCAAAATTAAAATTCGCCAGAAATCGCCTCCAAAGTTCAGCAATATTCTGGCAATAGTATCTCTGTTATGAATTGAGCTAGAAGGTTCATTTTTGGCTAAATTAGAGTTCTATGTATGTTAATGAAGATGTTGATGAGTTTTTGGAACAGATTTCCATATTTTATTTTATATTTTTTTTTTTTTTTATTTTCTTATTATGTCGAACTTTGAGTGCGATTTCTGGCACAGAATGATTCCATTGATTTTTCATCACTATCACTAGCACGGTGAGACATTGCTGCACACGGTGATAATAGTTAGAAGCCGGGTGAATAGAATAATCCACGCAATATTCAGCAATATGAGCACGAACACTGGAAGCCTGCTAACAGCAACGCGAGTCTTAAGGTACTGGCGGGATGTTTGTGTCGTGTCCCTCTCGGCGCGTGGAGCGGGTGGCGAATCAGAAAGCAGAGCGGCGTGGCTGCCATGTTTTCATTGGCTCGCGCTCCTCCTGCTGTTCCCGCCACCCAGAGACCGAGCGTCCCACCCCTACCCCCATCACCTCCCACCAGTTGAACGGGATATTGGGGCCTTAAGGAGGTGAAAAAAGTAGTTCGCTTCATAAGGTTTTCAACCATACTTCTAGTGTCGTAAGGTCATTATAACCCAAACGACGCGATAGAGGAAGGGTGAAAATAGTGATATCCATCAAAAACACGTTTTCGCCTGTGGTGGCGCTTAGGTACCTTAAGACGCGCGACTCCTCATTATCATCTTGTATTCATAATTCGTATTCTTAAAAAGGTTTTTCCTGAATGCTGGTACTCTCCGATACCACATCGGCGAAGAAAAAAAGTTTTGTTAATAATTCACTAAGAGAGAGACACTTGGAGGCTCTCGGATACATCTCGGCATCCACCAGATTCCTAACTCGAGCAATAAGCTTTCCTGCCGATAGTTATATATATTATATCATTTATCTTTTCTGTCATTTATTTTTTGTCCATTTTATTTAGTCACTTTAACCCTTCATTTAAATTAATGTCCTTATAGTTTAATTATATATCTGATGTCATACCCATTTAATTAAGTAACTTAGTTTTCATTATAAATATAATTTAAATTTCTTTTTGTATATTTTCTTCATCCTAACCACTAGGTGTAATTTTTAAATTCCAATCATAAATTAAGAACCTGGTCTCTTTTTGACAGTCTTTGTCTCTCATCTGGTACTTTTCCTTCCTGCTGGAAGTTTGCTTTCATTCAGCCTGTCCCAAAGAAGGGTGACCGCCCTCAACCCTCCAACTATCGTCCAATTGCTTTGATTTCTCGCCTTTCCAAAGTTTTTGAATCTATCCTTAATAGAAAGATTCTTAAACACCTTTCTTCTCACAATCTTCTTTCAGATCGTCAGTATGGATTCAGCAAGGGACGCTCTACTGGCGATCTTCTTGCATATCTCTCTGACTCTTGGTCATCCTCCTTTCGAGATTTCGGTGAAAGTTTTGCTATTACGCTAGACATAGCGAAAGCTTTTGGTAGAGTCTGGCACAAATCTTTAATTTCGAAACTGCCCTCTTTCGGTTTCTATCCTTCTATCTGTGCCTTCATCTCTAATTTCCTTTCTGGCCGATCTATAGCTGCAGTTGTAGATGGCCATTGTTCTCCTCCTAAAGCTATTAACAGTGGTGTTCCTCAGGGTTCTGTCCTGTCACCCACTCCTTTCCTTTTATTTATTAATGATTTTTAATTCGTACCTCCTGTCCTATTCACTTTTATGCCGATGAATCCACTCTTCACTTCTCCACCCACTTCCCAAAACGTCCCTCACAGTAGTCGCTTCATGATTCGCGTCGGACGGCTATGGGACACCTGACCTCTGACCTTTCTGCTGTATCTGATTGGGGCAGAGATAACTTTGTGGCTTTCAATGCCTCAAAAACTGAGTTCCTCCATCTGTCTACTCGTCACGATCTTCCACACGACTATCCTCTTACCTTCAACAACATGCAACTCAATTCTTTTTCTTCTCTTAACATTCTTGGCGTTTCCTTTTCTCGTGATTTTTCCTGGAAAGATCACATATACTCTCTTTCTAAAACAGCTTCTAAGAGGTTAGATGTGCTGTACCGCCTCCGTGGTTTCTTCACCCCGACTCAGTTCCTGACTCTGTACAGGGGTCTTGTTTACCCCTGTGGGAATGCTTCTCATTTGTGGTGTGGTTCAACCCACACAGCCGTACTTGATCGGGTGGAATCAAAGAATATTCGTCTCATCAATTCCACGCCTCTTACTGATTATCTTCAATTTCTCTCTTCGTCGCAATGTTGCCTCACTCTCTCTTTACTATCGCTGTTATAACGGACATTGCTCTTCTGAACTATCTAACTGCTTGCCTCCTCCTTTAAGGAGAGCACGCAGTACCAGACTTTCTACACTTTCTCATTCCTTTTCTGTCCAACTATCTAATGCAAGTGTTAATTGGTATTTTCAGTCTTTCATCTACTCAACCGGTCAACTCTGGAACAATCTTCAATTCATCTTTCCTCCATCTTTCAAACGCAGTGTCTCTAGGCATCTCGAAAACCCCGGATCTTCATTTTGGTTCTCTTATTCTATGGAACGTGCGCTTTTGCGGGCATTTGCCCTTGGCCCCTCCTTCCTGCATAAAAAAATTAAACTTCAAAAATTAAACGTTAATCCCAACATTGTGTAAACCACGAAATATCTTGTGTAATTTTTTTTCTGAATAAAGATTATTATTATTATTATTATTATTATTATTATTATACACCGGTTACATTTTTTATGTATAAGTTATGTTAGTTGGTATGATCTCACTCAATGGCATTCCCATTTCACTCTGCGTTCAAGAGGAGTTAAATTAAGTTCATTTAGGTTGGGAAATATTAGTTATTCTCATTTAGCGCCTCTAAAACAAATGAGAATGGGAGTGAGAGTCTTTCTCATATCAAGAGTCTCACTTGCGGAGTGCGAATGAGAATGGGAAGACCAGTGTGTGAATGGGAATCCCAGTGAGTTAGAAGTAATCATGTCTATTTTTCTGACTCTTTTTGATACTACATCGTTTACAGAAGAACAGTTAATAGCAAAATTGTATGAAATTCTAATACATCGTTAATATCATGAGGAACGGTGTAAATTTAAAAACCTTAGAACGTATATTTGAAATGTCAGAGTTTAATTATACTCTTAACTTCAACCTAATGAATTGCCGAATAAAATTTTAAAATTTATAAAGCAGGCTCCATTAACATGGTTGCCAAGACAACGTGACTAAAAATCCTAATTAACTGCCATGTGTAATTTTAACTATTCATTTATTTAATCTTTTGTTTTAGGAAAAAGTATTTGCATTTATGATACTCTTATCAAGCTCTGTATTTGTTTCTTCATTAAAGATTTCCAGTATATATATATACACGAAGGCCACTCAATATATTTTGCCACACCTTTTTTTTTTTCTTTCCAAGTTTCCTTGTAGGTTCCAGAAATTTTGTACACAAGTAGTTACATACCTTTTTTACAAGTTTTTATTTTTCCACGTAGTCTCCATCCTTTTTTACGGCTTTCCTCCACCTCGAAACAAGGGCCTTTATTCCTAGCTGGTAAAAGTCCGCTGGGTTCCGCTGGAGCCACCTCTTAACCTCCTCAACAACCTCATCGTCACTTTGAAAATTTCTTCCACGAATAGCATCCTTCATTGGCCCAAACAAATGGAAGTCTGAAGGTGCCAGATCCGGGCTGTATGGAAGGTGGGGTAACACAGTCAAGCGCATTTTTCGAATGGCCTTTTGTTTGCAAACTCTTGTGTGGTCTTGCGTTATCGTGCAAAAGAAGGACGTCTTCCAGTTTTATCTCCGGTCGAACTCGCTTTGTACTTCTCTGGAGTCTCTATAGGGTAGCAATATATGCCTCTCAGTTGATTGTTTGTCCTTTCTTCATAATGTCCACCAGAATCACCCCTTTCATGTCCCAGAAGATAGTGGCCATAACCTTTCGTGCAGAGGGAGCCATTTTCAACTTTTTTTTGCGTGGGGAGTCTGAGTGAGCCATGCCATGGATTGGCGTTTTGTTTCCGGTTCCAAGTCTCATCCACAGTCACAATGCGTGAAAGGAAGTCATCCCCTTCTGTCTCGTATCGTACTAACGACTTAGAAGCAATTTCTTTTCTTTGGGCTTTGTGATCTTCAGTCAGTTCGCGAGGAACAAGCCGTGAACACACTTTTGAGTATCCCAGGTGCTGATTTATCGTATTCACATTTGCTTCACTAATTCCTGGCTCCAGTGATATCTCCTTTTATGTGACGCGCCGATTTGATCGAATGATGCTGTTAGCACGTTGCACAGTGTGAGATGTGACAAACGATGCCGGGCGACCGCTGCGTGGCTCATCATGGAGGTCGCTCTCCCTCTCTCCGATGATCTCACATGTTTAGACCAACGTCCAACTGTGCTTCGATCATCAACAGCATCTCCGTAAACATTTTGTAGACGTTTGTGAATATTTCCAACTGTTTCCTTCTCTGCGGTTAAGAAATCGATAACAGCTATCTGTTTACGACGCACATCACTGTCAGACGCCATTTTCGAAACTGCGTTAACCATCGGTTTTATACAAGGGCGTTTAATAGCGGTTTTATACAAGGAGGGGAAGTTCAAACTAGAAAAATCCGGTTATGTGAAAAGCGCAGAAAGTTCAAACTTACGTCCCAAAAGACATTTCAGCCCCATGGCCTATTATTTAGCTGAGTAAAAAGGGTGGGGCAAAATATATTGAATGCCCCTAGTATATATATATATATATATATATATATATATATATATATTAGATGTATTAAAATCGCGCTAACTCGCCGTAATGCGGCGATGAATATCAGCGGGTAGGGTTTACGGCGAGTTAGGGTTGTACTCATCATACTCTCCTGAAACATAGGCACAAGGGAACTGCTGAAACGGCTCGTGGAGCTTCCACCTTAGTGCACTACGCCAGAAGTGGATGGCTTGAGGGACTGAGGGTTTTCAGAAGGTTGTGACTTGAAGAAGTGTGTGATCTTCTGCGCTTCTTCATGATACTCGTACGTATGTTTGAGAGTCACCAGCGTGCTTTCAGCTTTAGAGCCCCTCTTCTTGTCAGTGTCAGAAGTGAGACTTTATCAACAAATGGTCACGCAAGGCTGACACATTCAAGTGAATCGCACATCGGCGCGTATTTTCAAAATCCGACCTTTCGGTCAGGGTTTGTGCGCCGATCAGCGAGTTAGCATATATTGTATTTAAGTATTAATTACTGGAGGCGAGTTAATGCACAGACGGGCGAATGAACATCGAGTTAAAGCGATTCTACTATATATATATATATATATATACACACACAGGGTGGCGCAAAAGTCGCGCATCATAGGAATTTTCAGTAATTATAATATACAGGGTGTCCCATAAGTCCGGCATATAGGAAAAACAATAAAAAAAGGCAAAACAAAAGCTTTTATTTACAGAACATGCTGAATATGTCCACCATTGTTTTCAATACACAAATTCAGACGTGATACCCAGTCACCAAGCACACGGTGAATGATGTCAGGAGTAATGGTGTTACATGCCCCAATAATGCGCTGCCGCAAATGTTCAACACTCCTAATTTTCTCTGCGTATACCAGCGCTTTCAAGTGGCCCCAGAGATAAAAATCTAGTGGAGTGAGATCCGGGCTTCTAGCTGGCCATTCCACAGGCCCTCGACGTCCTATCCAATGACCAGGGAATTGTTGGTACAGGTATTCCCGTACTTGGGAATACTTGGGAATTTCTCCAATGATGCCGGACTTATGGAACACCCTGTATAATTTTTTTTTAGGCAGGAGATGTTAGTAGTATGGGTGCAAAATGGGAGAGTGTAGGAATGTTGCAATGTAATTGCAAATGTTGATCCATGCTGTAAGATGTTGCAAAGGGGGTTGCAACAAAGGGGGTTATGCAATGAAGGGGTTATGCAACAAATCAATGCTGCAGAGAGGAGAAGGGGTTATGCAACAGGTTAATGCTGCAAA